>CP137672.1:1052404-1365016 GCA_037976565.1 Mesocentrotus franciscanus
TTTTCAATCATTGAAAGTACTTCTGAACTTACGTGTAAAAGAAAATTAATATATTTTTATGATGTTAAAAGAGATGATGGCATCTGCCCTTCCCCTTCTTTTATTTTACTTAAAGTATCCTGTGCGACGTTGTGTTTGATCTTAAGAAAGATAATCTTTGCTGAGAGCTAGTTGGGTAGTAACTTGTATTCCAGGGTCAAATTCAAAGACTGATGAAACAACTTGACAAAGATGAGTTATTTTTCACAGAAAAGGATCAATATATCATGGATATGGGTGATTAGGTTGTGGTTATGTGAATTTTCTTATTTATGAATATGTACCTGTGAAATGTTATTCTTTTGCAGCAGTTGGGATTCGAGGAGAAGCAGGACACTGGTCGTAAATAGGGACTTTAAGATTTGCATGACGAGAACGTGGACTCCTATGTGGACATCCTTTTAAGGCAATGTGACGTCCTTTTAAGGCACACTGCCGGGCACTGCCAGTGCCTTAAAAGGATGTCCACGTAGCAGTCTATGTTCTCGTCGTGCAAATCTAAAAGTCCCTAATGTTCATACTTTGTCTAATGGTTCATATACAAACATACTCTTTAAGTTTTACATGGTGTCCACTAACAAAGCATACAGCGCAGTGTCGGTAGTAGAATGAGTTGTACTGCAAACTCCCATATTTGGTTGTGCAGTCGTCGCTGTGATAATGCGCGATAGAAATCAGTACCTGCGAAATGGGATGAAACAGAAACTTTAATACAAAGAAAAATCCCAATATGTAATAAGAAGTGTGTCCAGGAGTTGGTAAACAATGCAAGTTAGCGTGTCCTTCTGGTAATTCAAATGCAGCATTAGTAATGTTTTACTGAGTTGCAGCATAGTTTAGTCTCTGAAAATTATAATCCTATCAGTAAAAGGAAATTACCAAGGCATGCTGTCGTAAAAGAGTTAAACTTGTAATCTTCAATCTTCAATATTAGAGTGTATGGGAAGTGGGCATTTTCCCCCCACTGCATATGTGCTTAACATGACCCTAGGTCTCTCGCCCTGTTTGTGGTGAGTTGGTGGGATGTACCATTTAACAAATGGTTTGTAACAAACATACATGCGGTACTACAATACATTATTTTGGGTTTGTGACGAGAGTTTTGTCCGTTTGATTTTAAAAAAAAGTTTATAATTTTAAGAAAAAAAATCAGGTTAAAAGCTGAAGTTGTCAAGATGCTAGGGTAAAGTGAAGTTTGATAATTTTGACATCGAAAGAGGTATTTTGGGGTGGTACTCATGCGAATCTAGCCTACGACTATCATGAAAATGCAAGTGACAAAGGTGGAAGGTTATATATATATATATATACAGGTTGTGTTCAAAAGATAATCATCATGAGAAATCTGTTCATGAATAAGTAACAATGTTGTGCCCAGCATGTTCATACATACACATATATACAAGCATTTGCATGTCATGTTGTGGAATAAAAATGAAAGATATCGGGTTTGAGCATGTTATAGTTGGGTTTTACTGTAACATGACATTTATGTTATATCTGTTAAGCTACAAACTGTGCTGAACAGTAACATTACTAACACAGTTTTGAGCGTATGGGACTAGACCTATGTGTGAAGTTTAAAAAAAAAAGTTCTTGGTACAAAAGTAATGTACAAGCAGCAGCAGCAGCATGCAAAGCATGGAGTATACTAAATGATACGGTTCAACTGTAGTGATGGATTTTTGTACCTGACACAAGATTATGCAAAATATTTGGTGGAAGTACTGTATGAAAGTCGCACAAGTATTCATTTTTAAAAGCAAGGTACATCATACTGATTTGAAGTAGAACTTGCAAGGTAGAAGCTGCTAGCGGTTTATCAGACGTGTTTACATGCTGCGGAGTGATTTGAGGGGCGTGTACATCTCGCTTATACCCTCTTACTGTCAAAGGTTTAAAAATTAAAAATAATTAAAAAAAAACACATAGGGATTGAAGTATCAAATCACAGACACTACTAACCATAGATTTGTATCACTGTCTTCTAGGTTCAGTGCAAGGAACTCGATGAGAAGTGACAGCATTATCAGTTATATCGATCACATGTTACTCTGTTATTAATACAAGGTTCATTTTTCTGCTCTATCTGAAGGTGATGGTGGTGGTGGTGGTGGCGGCGGCGTGGCGAGACTCTGATAATGGATACAACAAAGGAGGAGGAGGTCAGTGATTTGTAAAATCTAGAGAGATTCAGTTTTAATTGGTTTTTGTGTTACAGCAGGGCTCCACTATTACTCTTTGAAAGGGGATGAATCCAGACTGGAGTTTTTACAGTCTGTATGCATGAGCCCTATGTACACAAAAAGATCAATCGAATCTGGGGGTTGGAGGGGGTCTGGGATTTTAGGTTCCCATGTGTTCCAGGCGCCTTTTTAGGGTTGAGCCCTGAATTTACAGCCATATACTCATGAATAAGTTGGATTCCAGATACAAATGAAAATGCAAAGATATACATTACAATGTTTGAAAAGTAATTTGCACTAAAGACTGTGGTTTAGATAATTAGATAATTAAACATCTTATTAAGATTTGCAGAGATGGATTAATTAAAAGTAATCCATGACATTCCTTATATAACACTTCTAAAGTCAATTCTCTTTATCTAAAAATGCATTGATGCAAAAGCTGTGAAAGTGCAATCTGCTTCAATAAATGAGCATAATTATAAAGAGATTTCTGCTACAACAACGTGGCTATTGTCATGGAAGGATTACTACTTCATAAGCAACCTTTTGGGGGCATAAAAATTGTGCATAAATAGAATGCTCCTTCTTAATCTTGTCGCCAAATAGTAAAAAGGTATATGTACATTTGATGTTTGAAAGTTGAAACTTTTGATGCCAATGTATTTACGTATCAAGGTATCTTCTCCCAGCTCAAAGGTTGATTGTATATGTGTGAAATAATCTGTTGCAAGTCTTTGTCCACATTGCCTGTTCATTGTCAGAAGGGCCTTACCTCATAACAGTTTACAAAGATATTACAGTCTTCTGGTTTTCAGCAGATGATTTGTTGAGGCAGGCAAATGGAGAATGTAAAAGTATTTTTCTTTGATCTTTTTGAGCAGAGATGGAAATACAACACGATACCATATTCATCAGTGGAATGCTACCAAACAGTGTCGATGAAGTCAAGATCAAGAAACACTTTGGACAGATCGGTATCGTCAAGGTAACGCATTCAATTATCTTTATACTTTGATTTAATAGTTCTGGGGGTGTTTCACAAAGATCCTAAGTCCAACTTAACTCTAAGTTGGACTTGAATATTATAGAGAGCCATTTGTAGCCTTAAAATAAAATATATTAAAAAGCCAAAATTCAAGTATTTTAGACTTTTCATAAATTCCACATCAAGAACATGAAATCTCCTTGGTAATAGAAAATATGAATGATTTGAATCAACATTTTATGTCTTTTAAAATAACTTTTACAAAGTATTTTCAAAGATGCTAACAGCTTTCCATAATTTTTAAGTCCAACTTAGGATCTTTGTGAAACACTCCCCTGGTGCGAGTTCTGGTTATGGACCCACATTTTTGAGAAACTGATATTGGTTGTATACTGTTGACAAATACAAAACCCATTGAGGGACTATGGTTAATAATTCTATTGGCTTGTTGAATAGTAGGTTCAAATCAGGGTGCAGTGAAGACTGAACAGACGATGTATTGAAAAACAAAGATATGCAAATTGAGAATAAATTTAAGAGACTGGTAGTCCTGTCTAGCCTGTGATGATGAATTATGATGATCTAATAGCATTGATTGCTGTCTAGCCTGTGATGATGAATTATGATCTAACAACTTTGATTCCTGTTCATTCGTTCGTTAGCTTGATAAGAGAAATAACAAGGATAGGATCTGGATCTATAGGAACAAGCAAACAAATGAGCCTACAGGAGAGGCTACAGTGACCTATGAAGATTCTCATACAGCTACAGCAGCTATTGATTGGTTTAATGGTGAGTAGAAGAATCGTTGAGTGGTTTAAACACTTGTCTGGAGATGGGAATGTTATGGGTTCGATCCCGGAACGGTGCTTATGTCCTTAGGCAAGGCATTTATCTATATTGCTTCTCTCCATTCAGGGTTTTAAATGAGTTCCTGGTAGGATATGAAAGTCATTGTAGTTCGCTTAGCATTGTGAGCATCTGTAAAATGGTGCCTGGCTGGAATGCTCCCCAGGGAGTGGAGAATGTGCATACATTGTGTGCGAACAAGCCTTCATCCAATGACCTGGGTAGTAATATCTCTGTAAAGTGCATAGAGACATTTTAGATGTTGTAAGTGCTATATAAACCCAGAATGTGATAATTATTAAACTCAATTCTGCATTAAGGTTTCATTGGTATTTTGCAAGTCCAAGGAATTGTGAAATTACATATGTTTATCTGTCCTTTGACATTGACAAACTCAAATCCCAGCAATAGTTTTGGTATGTCCTCCGTCAAACATCATTTTTCATGCTTAAATATATCACACCAACAACCATCAATAGATGTTAAATAATAATGGTGGTTTCTTGAGCAATCCTGTTTATCATGTAGTGACTCTGGAGGTGCTCATGTTATTTCTTTATTTTCTTTGCATTGCAGGCAAGCCCTTCAATGATGCTACCATCAAGGTGGAACTAGCCCAGCGTCCAGCCAACCGACATGGTTTTGCTGGTCGTGGAGGCGGTCGTGGAGGTGGTGGAAGGGGCTTTGATAGGGGCGGTGACAGGGGCGGACGTGGAGGGCGTGGCATGGACAGGGGTGGCCGAGGTGGTGGTGGACGTGGAGGTGGACGGGAGGACCTGGTGGTGGTGGCTCATTCCGTGAAGGAGATTGGGAATGCACGTAAGTATAGCATCAAAATATTGTCTGTTGAATGCTAGGTTGTTAACTCTGAGCAAAGTGCTATCACTGCTATTAGTTAACATCCTCCTGGCTTCCAGCAAAATTTATGCCGTTTCAAAAATTCAGCATCATAAAAGGGATTCTTTATTTTCAAAATTATTTGCAGTGATAGGAACATGACAAAAAAAAGTGATATATTATCACACAAACAATTCCAATTTGGCTTCTAGCTTTTAGAAACACTCCTTTCAACTCAAATCTTGTTATTATGACTTCATTGTCCCTTTATATTGGATATACTAGAGTGATACTACAGTGAAACCTGCTTGAAAAACCACCTGTATAGAAAGACCGCCTGTCTATGAAGACCACTTTTTCTGTTTTTCTCATAACAGTGTTTCTCATTTAAACGTGTACCAAAGACAACTTGCTTGTAAAGACCACTTTTCTTGTCTCCCCTAAATGGTCTTGATATACAGGTTGCATGGTAGTTTGATGCGCTTGTGAATTTAACTCTTGCACTATCCCTCACTTACCAGGTCTCTTGTCAAGGAAATTATCCATATGTCCACCATTTTGCTTCAAAGAAGTGTGTATTTTTTTATGTAGCACAAGATAAAATAATAAATCTCTTTCTCTGTTTTCCAGCTCGTGTGGTAACAAGAACTTTGGGTGGAGACAGAACTGTAACAGATGTTCAGAAGCCAAGGAAGGAGGTGATGGTAAGTTCCAATTGCAGATTTTGTTTATACTTGGTGGCCCAATAAAAGGGAATAGCCTACTTCCAGTAATGTGGAGTCATATTCACTGGTACCAGCAGTAGGAGAATATTTTCACATAACAAGATTGACAAATTTTGTAGAGGGGTTTTTGTTTTAGGGAGCATTTTGTGAAGCAAGATGGGAATTCCAAAGATATATCTAACTGCACATGAGTTGCAGAGTGAGAGAACAACATTGGAACTAGATCAGTTGCAAGCGGAATAAAGATGATTTTTGCATTGTTAACTGTCATTGGTTTGTCTGTGCACAGGTGGACCAGACATGGGTGGCGGCATGAGGGGAGGCCGTGGCGGTGGATTCCGTGGTCGTGGTGGTGATCGTGGAGGTGATCGTGGACGTGGAGGCTTTGGTGATCGCGGTCGTGGAGGTTTTGGAGGACGAGGTGGATTCCGTGGTGGGCGTGGTGGTCCAGGAGGACCAGGTGGACCCGGTGGTCCAGGAGGTTTTAAGATGGGTGGAGATAGGATGGGTGGTGATAGGAGAGATAGAAGGGATAGGCCTTATTAGATTCATCAAGGTATTAGATGTATACAGACAGACACCAGACAAACCATTGTTTTCATGATTAAATGGATAGAAAGTAACTTTTAATCTCACATGGACTTATCAACTGTCCAGTGTTGCGCGAGTTCACAAACTGCTTTGATATCAGGAGGTTTATGTTGAGGCTGTAAATATTCTTATTTGTGTAGCTTCATTATCTCAAAGTTAAACTGATCTATTCTTGACATAAATCAGTGATTTAGAATCTGTCTGTGCATAGGGAACTTAATCATGGTCAATTATCAGAGTTTAAACAAATTTTTTTAAATGTAAGGCTGATCACACATGCACGCTTACATAGATATTGGAAGTGACCAAACAAAGCCATTCTGAGTTCTGTGCTAAAGCAATTGAACAGATATCTGGAGACATGACTCACTTTATATGCTTTGTGCTTTTTGTTCAACTCCCTGTTATCAAATAGTGTACTAGTGTGTTTTTATGAAGAGGGTGAATGCTTTGAATGTTGGTAACTTATAAGAAAGCTTTTCACTTGCATGAGTAACACATAACCTGGATAAAGTTAATTGAATCTTTCTAAGTGCCAATTATTTGGATTGAGTAAAGTAAGCAAGCTTTCTTCAAATTTCCAAAACAAGAATCAACCATATTTTAAGGAATGCCACAATAAAGTGCTGACTTTTTATCAATTTCTTTTGGGTTAAATTTCATTTCATTATCATCTGTTGAACCTTGTATTTCCTGTTTATATTGTAAGTATACTGTAGTGGCTTTTCTGCCTATTTTTAATGCTATGTCTTTGTCATTGTTGGTTGTAAAATAGAATAAAAAGGTGATATTCCTGGAAAATGTGATTTTTTTTTCATTTCATTTTAAATTTGACTTTGTGAATTTGAATTTGTAAGTTTCCCAAATCCTGCTGTCAGTTGGTCAAACTTCTTTTTAATTGATAAATGGTAAAGTACCCGTCTCGATCATCTTGGGTGGAAAAATAATTAAATTAAATAAAACTTGAGGACAAATCTAGATGACCTGGCTGCAATGTAATTACAAGAAGCCTTTTTACCCACTTTTGTTTTTTAAATTACTCAAATCTTACATTATATTAAGCAAGTGTCTGAAGTCTCCTTGCATCCATTAAGGGGAAATGGTTGTAGAGTTCGTACATAAACAACCACATGCAAAATGGATAGACAGACATCTTAATGATCATTTCAGATGAAAGGTTACGTTGTCGCTATGACTCGAGTTGATATTGAGAAAGTGTGATACAAGAAAATGGCATATTTGGAAGACCAAAGAGAGAGGGGGACAAAATGTGAGAGCAGCGGAAGAGAAGAGAAGCAGTGAGAGAGATCAAGAGAGGGTAAGAGTTTCAAGTGAAGATGACAATGGTGCATCAATCTTTCAGAAAGGTACCGTTATATGAATACTGTGATTGTTCATCAGAACATACATGTACCAGCCTGTATACAACATACTTCAGCAATAAAATGTTGCGTATGATAGTTATGAACTAAATTATTCATACCTTTTTCATAATTTTTGTGACTTTCATTACTCAAGAATGAAAGGTGGATTGGTAAAACTAGGTCCTTTGTTTAATACCGTTAGATGTAAGCTTTAAAACGTCACATTCTCAAGAAACATAAATCAGGACAAATCAATTTCTTGACATACTTGAAACTTTACAAAACTTGGTAAGGGTATGAATAATTTAGTTGTAATCTGTATATCACATCACGGCAGCTCGACTCGAGCTGGGGTACTCATTTTATACTTTGTACACAGTAGAGTACTTTTGTATGGTAACTGTGTTATATATAAGGACATAGAAACGCCCCCTCTCAAAAAATGAAATGGAAGCTCTCATTACCAATCATGTGAAAGAATATGTTTTGACTAATACGTGATGATACAAATTTTGCGGGAAACCGCCTACTAATTGATATATTTGGTAAATTATTATATCTATTGGGACCAAATAGATATCGCGCACGTGTCGCGAAGTCCCATATACATCTTTCTGTGTACAGTGCTTGTAACTTTACCAAGACTGGGCCAAATTTCTTATCATTTTGATGATTTCAGAACCTTGCAGTACACACCAATACTAATATGCTAGATGATCAACCTTTTCTGATCGATTCCACAACATTTCTTTCACAATGCAATCGCATGACCAGAACTGGTCTTTATCTTTAAATCCAAATTATGCTCATTAGATTGTAGCAGAAAAAGACTGTAGCGTGTTGAATGACAAATTTTTTGGGAAACATTTTCTTCAGAGAAAATGTAAATTGATAGAACAAAGAAAAGAAAAAAAAAGTGTAGCTTGCATTTATGAAATCAAATTGTCAATTCATGTTTTGATATTTACTTTCTTATAAAGTTTCTTTTTTCAAACTTTACACAAGTTCCTCGCCATATCTTCTGGCATTCGTGCAATTGACTCGATAACTGGATGAAATTCCTTGTAACAATGGTAAACCAGTAAAGACAGCTGATCAATAAACAGTCACACAATAGAATAAGGCCACAAACAAACGACAGTTACAAATTGAAGTATTTATTAGATGAAAAGACCACATATAAGTAACATACATGTACATTTATATTTGCCAAAATCATAAAGTATAATATTTGATAAATAAAGTATGTACATTAATTTCCCCTAAAAATTAGATTAATATTTACTCCTGCCTTTCTGTCACTGTAGATGCCATCAAACTCATTTCATCATCTTGTAGACAAAGAATTTCTTCAGAAATATTCAAGTGGCCTTTGTAATTTGGGATAATAAACATAAAGTACTCGTGTCATATCAAGACCTCTATGAATTATATAAAAGCATTTCAGTTATAAAAAATGAGTACCGGTACCAGTAATGAACAAGTGGAGAATGAAATTGCCCTTAAAAATCTGACTCTAATTGGTGTTATTATTAAAATATACATGCATTCACATAAAGGCAGCAAAATCATCCAATCACGATGCACCCTGTTATAGTTTTTACGCATTCAAGTTTTAGGGTTGGCCACTCAATGTACAAGAAACAGAAAATTGTCCATAAATCGGTAGTTATCAATATTTTTGTGTAATGCTAACAATTATATACAATCCATACCGTCAAGTATTTAATGTAATATCTACAAGTACAACAATTGCAAATGATCAGGATTTTTTAGAAAAAGGGATTTGTGGATTATACAACATATTTAGATATATGTATACATCATATAAATATATCTCTCTCTATTACATTTGATATGACCACATAAAATCTTTTCTTAATTTCAGAGAAGTGTCTACAATGCAGTGATCTACAATCGCTCATTATACAACACATCATCATGACATGGCAAACATGAACAAGACAATTTTAATCTCATCTCTAGTCCAATAAAAATCTTTAATCTAAGAATGAAATGATAAAGCTTGATGCATGCCACTAAAAGACTAATAATTTATTTTGTATTGTAGATCTGATACATTAAATATGTCTCATCGTGGTGCTACAAGTAAAACATTTAATTCCCTCAAAATGTCGACTACATTTTGATCCCAGAGCACATATCGTCTGCTAAAAGCAGTAAGGTCGTTAATTCATATCTTCTTTTTGGAGCCAGGAAAATGTTTCTTAACTCATGTGTATTAACGCCCTTCTGGCTCTGTACTGATGATATGCCTTTTCTCTTTTCCTTGTCATGGTGACATCTGAGCTTACAGTATTTACTCTACAGGATTTGTCCATTTGGGAAAGAATACTGGATGGCTGAGATTAATGCAGACTAATTTATTATCCTTTCCTTTCAAAATCCAGACCATGATGGCACAAACACAAGAAGGAAAAGATAGTGCATGCAAACTACAATATCAAATCTTTAAGACATGTACATGTATTTCATATAGGTACTTACAGCTTCACTTCCAGTATATCACATCTACATGTGTACATGTGTCTTTCCTTTCTCCAGTATAACTGTTTTGCTTCTAAGTAACAACAGCACAGAGACCACAAATGTCATATCTATGTCTTTCTTGCAATTAGTACATACACAACTAGACGGGAACCACTACACAAAATATCTGAAATCTTGAATGATGAATACTAGTACAGAGTAGAAATTGCCAATTAGCATAGATGTGTGTACTATAACTGTCATTAAGTTTTCATATGATACATGTATATCATCGCAATCTTCGTTTGTTCAACATTAACCATTTATGACGACATGTCATTTTTAACAACAAACAGTAATTAAAAAGATTATTCACACCTGAAAGTACTGCAAATTGAGAATATAAAAATAATCAAGACTTTTAATCTCTAATGTTTAACAAGTCTTTAAGGAGATCACATTTTTCCTCCATAATGTTGATATACTAAGAATTATACTACACTGAAAACAATTAAAAAGACACTTTAAAATGCACAACAGGTATGCTTCTTCCATCTAAACATTGATGTACATGTGGTGATACTATGAATCATCCCTACATGGTCAATTAATAGAGGGCAAACTTTTGCTTGAAATTATGAGATAAAATGTTTTTAAAAATTACCTAAAATATTAATATTGGCTATTCATATGTTTATTTGTCATAATCCCTCAATTCAGTGCTTACACTGTTAACATTACATACCTATACATGTGTGCTTATGTTTATCACATGTTATATTACGCTTGAATCTAACACGATGCAATAAACCATATTATGTGTCCATATTCGCAAGGGGATGAAAAACAGAGGCTGCATGAAACTAAAGACCCTCCAAAAGTGCACCGTGCTTTAGACTGAAAAATCAGTCTATTTGTCCGAGGGATAAGTTCCGCTGAGACTATGTCTGGCTTCACCGAATCCCTTTCCTTTTTGGAGGAGAACGTCAAAAGACAAAATAAGTTACAAATCTCCTCCAAGCAGACAGATTTTTCTGTTTTACTACACTTATGCCATTTTATTCTACTGTGCTAGTTTTTCTTGAGTTGGTTACTGGATCATGAGAAAATCTTTCAGGTTTTGACTTACTAAAAATCATGTATGGTCTATTTTCAAATAAACAAAACGAGTGAATATGATCAATATCATCCACGAAAGGAAATCTCCAATAAATACCTGATCTTAATTTATTTGCAAATAAATGATTTATGTCTTGTTTTGTAGATATTCCTGATGCTTTAATAGGAATGCACAATAGTCACCTCAGCACTCTAGCTACTCTAGTTTCCACATTTACAGAGAGACATTAATATGTATAATGGTGTCACATGTATGTACCACAATACCGACTCATTTGTTCTAATACACATCTGACACACTGGGATACTCCACATATTTGGAAGAAAGTACCGTAATGAAATACTTCAGTGTATTATCTAAATTGACAAGTACCACATGTCTAACAAACAATTTGGCACTGAAAAACAGCTTTTCATCATTATCAAATAGTGACATACAATCAGTAAAAAAAAAGCTCATCTAAATTAATAAAAAAAACTCACTTAATAATATAGATTTTATGTTCCCTTGGTTACCAAAGTGTTCATCAAATAGTCCCATTACTCATGAAATACACACCAACAGACCGAAATGATCCTAAAACATTTTCAAATCAAGTACAAAACCAACATCCCTGCATCCCATGTCAAACAAATACAGTTGAATACTGCTCGTGTTTGTCTCTTACCCAATCAGAAACAGTGTATCATTGCATAAGCCCAAGTCCTTTTAGTACTCAAAGAGACATTTATGCCTGTTACGTGTACTATTCTATTGAAAGCAAGAGAGAGGGGGAGAGGGAGAGAAAGTGATAAAAGGAGAGAGAGGAGAGAGAGAGAGAGAGAGAGAGAGAGAGAGAGAGAGAGAGAGAGGGAAGAAGAGAGAGAGAGAGGGGGAGGAGAGATAGAAAGAGAGAAATAGACAGAAAGTACCCATGCCTCCAATTACCTTGAAGTGAGAGATCTAGGCATTATTCCAGTTGCTACACTATATACCGTACTCATTTGCTCACAATTTCCCTCTCAAAATGACAAAGTGTATACAGCCCCTTGAGCCACGCCCCTTTGCCATTGTATAAATCGTTGACTGACTTGTCCATAAATCAAACAACATTCGGTGCCTACTTTACCCTTAGTATTTCAATATAATCAATATATAATATTAAATGAATCAAACAAATCTGTTTAAGTACCATGCCCATTTGTACATATGTGGGACTAACAAACAATATCACAAATTTTTGTCATCTTGGTCAATTTTGCTATGAATCCTTTGAATTATAATGTTGACTTTATCTCTAAAGGGCAATCCAATCTTTATATAAGTTGACTCGAGTGAAAGCAGAAAAATACGAGAAACAGGATGATGTAAATTTCAAAGAAGACATCACTAAATATATGTGAATTTAAAAACTGGCAATTTGGTTGGTCGCTTGTGACTTATACTCTTCCTTTTGTTGTCCACTAAACTATAATTAATTTTCATTTTTTCCCCTTGATAAACCTTTTCCCTGAATGCTATACTCAATAAATACTACTTCATGTTAACAAGTGTCGTAAATAAAAAGACATGCTGCTATACTAAATTTAAATTTTTTTTTTTTTATGTGTAGCAAGATTTGACTGACAATTATACATCGGAGTAACATTACCAATTTGTCAATTTGAAGTTCCCATATGAACAATAATCTCAACTTTCAAAAATACGCAACTTTCTTACTATTCGTCCGACTTCATTTGAATCTTTGCCAATTTGTTCCTCTGATTTATCTGCATTCACTCATAGTAACGATCAAGGTTGTATTCTCTTTTAAGCTAATAGCACAATCAAATATTCAGTCTAAATTTGAAGCACATTCTGAATTTTAACTATAAACAATACATTATTCAACTTTGCATTGTCATCGTACACATTACAAAACTGTACTAATACACTTAATACTAAACAATATCTCACGGCACCCATATATACATACATGTAGACAAATCATTTGGAAGGCAATTATATTGCAGAAGATAGTTGACCCATTTAAAAGTTATAATCCACTTGTTAAAAAGTAAATTTAACAAAGAATGTGACAAGCGTATGCTTGCATGTAATGTGTGTCTCTACGACATGTTTTCTATTATTTTGAGAACCATGCATGCATATTCTATCTTTGTTATAGTTTAAACAGTAATGTCAAATTCATGACAATTTAATGGAAACTTTTTTCATCAAATGTCTTTGAAATGAACCTGCTTCGACCCAATATACCGCATGATTATTATAGGTGTATCCATTCACTTCGTGCAAGAATGAAATAATATTCTATATACCGATATACAATACCTAGGCCTTTGGATAACATTTTTGTGCTAGCACTCCTAGCAGAACAAAAATATTTCTTTGCGGAATTGAAATTTGCAAAAGCTTTTGTCTTTTGTGTTGAATAATATTGACTAGAGCAGTGAAAAACTAAATGAATGCTTTCTCTGGCTTATGACATGCTCTATACAGTTCATTCAATCTTTTTGATAAATACAGATGAGAAAGAAAAATTAAAATAGTCTAGAAAATCAAGAGCTGTATCCACAGAGTTGACAATCCACAACCAACCGTATGCAGCCTATGCAGTCCTTAAAATTAAGTTTATTATTTACTGTTGCTTTAGAAATGAAATATAATTCTGCTCTGAAAACTAGCAATAGGACAATGGTATGGTCATCAAGATTGTAATCTTATCTTAAGGTATGTATGATATCTGCATATTTCTTTACTTTGCAAAATGCTTATTGTTTATGATTGTGATAAAGTAATTTATACAAGCATAATGGTATACATATATCGAAGATTCTTTAAGGATTATTTTTGTTAAGGTTAACCAGAACATGTTTTTTATGAAACAATGTCTGGATTTGGAAATAACCGAAACGATACAGCACTTAGACTATCCACTAGACACAGTAAAAAAAAAATGTTGATATAGATCTATTAGCAGAGTGCATTACCAGTGAGCTCCTGTTCTCTTTGTGACCATTTCAATGAAAGACGAATGACTAGCATAAAGTTTGATCTCTGATCCCACATCGTGCCATTGGACTGCAGCAGCATCATCGCCAGCATGAAGAGAGAACTTAGCAACGCTTGTTCCCTCGCTATCATGGAAGTTGACAGCCATGGTTTCCATCCAGGCGTTGTCTGTGTTCCGTGGATCATCTACATAGCCTCGGTACACCTATAAACAAAACAAGTAGGGTCATTTTACTATATGGATATGAAACTTAGTTTTACTCTTTATTTGCCATGAACCGAAGCCAAGAATGCTAAATTATTTGGAGAAAGTTGTCCATAAACATTGTACAATTGGCATATGTTGACAAAAAGCAGGCTTCATGAGTGTTTCACATGTTAACCAATGCAGGAATAGTTAAATAGCGTTGTCTCCAAAATACAGTACAGAACTTGAGTAAGTAAACCATCGTCTTTACATCAAAGATACACATACACCAATTTCCAATTCTCTGCATTTCTAAGAACATTATAAACACCATTACTACCCACAGTAACCCTGAAATTTTGTATGGCTCCTCCTCAATGGCCATTTGATGTCATACCTTTCATTCATATACACAATTGGGGACTATTATCCCTTAGACTATCATACTCAAACAACTATCCTAAAGGAGATAAGTACCTTCCCTGACAACCCCCTCCCACCCAGACAACAACTAGATGTACACCAGAAAACAACCCCTCCTTTAAGAGATGACCCTAATCATCCTCTCACTGACAATGTGGGTAGGGTAGTTAGATGGATAGGTCCCTCTCACTGACAATGTGGGTAGAGTAGTTAGATGGATAGGTCCCACTCACTGACAATGTGGGTAGGGTAGTTAGATGGATAGGTCCCTCTCACTGACAATGTGGGTAGGGTAGTTAGATGGATAGGTCCCACTCACTGACAATGTGGGTAGGGTAGTTAGATGGATAGGTCCCACTCACTGACAATGTGGGTAGGGTAGTTAGATGGATAGGTCCCTCTCACTGACAATGTGGGTAGGGTAGTTAGATGGATAGGTCCCTCTCACTGACAATGTGGGTAGGGTAGTTAGATGGATAGGTCCCACTCACTGACAATGTGGGTAGGGTAGTTAGATGGATAGGTCCCTCTCACTGACAATGTGGGTAGGGTAGTTAGATGGATAGGTCCCTCTCACTGACAATGTGGGTAGGGTAGTTAGATGGTAGGTCCCACTCACTGACAATGTGGGTAGGGTAGTTAGATGGTAGGTCCCACTCACTGACAATGTGGGTAGGGTAGTTAGATGGATAGGTCCCTCTCACTGACAATGTGGGTAGGGTAGTTAGATGGATAGGTCCCTCTCACTGACAATGTGGGTAGGGTAGTTAGATGGATAGGTCCCTCTCACTGACAATGTGGGTAGGGTAGTTAGATGGATAGGTCCCTCTCACTGACAATGTGGGTAGGGTAGTTAGATGGATAGGTCCCTCTCACTGACAATGTGGGTAGGGTAGTTAGATGGATAGGTCCCTCTCACTGACAATGTGGGTAGGGTAGTTAGATGGATAGGTCCCACTCACTGACAATGTGGGTAGGGTAGTTAGATGGATAGGTCCCACTCACTGACAATGTGGGTAGGGTAGTTAGATGGATAGGTCCCACTCACACAATGTGGGTAGGGTAGTTAGATGGATAGGTCCCTCTCACTGACAATGTGGGTAGGGTAGTTAGATGGATAGGTCCCTCTCACTGACAATGTGGGTAGGGTAGTTAGATGGATAGGTCCCACTCACTGACAATGTGGGTAGGGTAGTTAGATGGATAGGTCCCACTCACTGACAATGTGGGTAGGGTAGTTAGATGGATAGGTCCCACTCACTCACCTCAACACCATGTTTGAAGAGATTAGCTACAGCTTTCTCTACAGCTTTGCATTCTTTGTCCTGTAATGACAAAGAGTTCATGGCTTCTTCACCAAACTCTCTCTTCAAGGTTTGTGATACTTTCTCTCCAGCATCGACCATGCCCTGTAATAAACAGACAAATAGAAATAGACACTTGTAGCTCACTCACCTATAGGCCACTTATCACCCGTACATGCCTGATTACTCCAAGTGCCAGGGTAGAACCCTCCACCTTGGTATGGCCCCTCTCAGCCCACTCACCCCAACCCCTCTTTTACATCCTACAGAGTCCCAGTATATGGCCCACTTATGGCACTCTGACCCCTAGCATAACCTTCTTACCCCCTAGTAGGCCCGTTAAAGCTAATTTATCCCTGTTAAAACCCTCCCATAAACCGTTTTAATCCTAACACAACCTTCATAGCATACTTAGCCCTGGTATAGACCATTTACCCCCAGTACATAGGTGACGTGACCTTATTACACAATGTATCTCTTTCACCCGACTCTCTGGAATTACCCTCTTATAAAGATCTTACCCTTGCTATAACTCTCTCACCCCACTTACCACAATTACCTTCTTAAAGCCCTTTTACCTTTGTTATAACTTGAATTATTGATCTTTATTTCATTCATCATAAAAACATATAAAATACACAACATAGTATACAAGTTAAAGAAAAACATTTACAATAGAATACAACAACAACAACAAAAATGTCACATGAATGTGGAGACAGCTAGGAAAGCCAAAGGCTTTATTGGTGCTGCCACCGAAACAAAAATACAGTATAATATTGTTGTTTAAAAAGGTGATTAAAAAACACAAACAAACTAATGCCTAAATAGAGGGGGAAAAACAAAAACAAAAACAAAACAAAACCTGACCGCATACAAAATCAATCTTTATTTATATTGTTGGAGTAAAAATGATTTATATCTCCTTTTAAAACTGTGCTCTTAATGACCCACTTACCCCTGGTATAGCCCACTCTCCTGAATCTTTCCTCCTAATTGAGATGAATTGAAGTATGGGTTTGCCTGAGGTAGGGTGAAGAACTTTCTTGCCTGATGAATCTCTCTTCCACCTGAAAGATAAAAGACATGAAGTACATCATCATTTGGAAATGACTAAAGAAGACGAAGTTAATGGAAGAGCAAGTTTTTTTCCAATTCAAATTCTCTCTTGGATATCTTTGAAGTTCTATGAAAGGTTTTCAACATGACAATTATCATCATCATTATCATAATCCTCATCGAAAACAACACCATTAAAATTATCTTCATCATCACCATCACTATCAACACCACCACCACCACTACCATTACCACTACCGCTATTATCATTACCAGCATCATCACCAACATAACCTTCATCTTCGTCATCACCATCATAATCATCATCATCATCATCATCACCATCATCACCACTATCAGAATCACAATATTACCTTGTTACGATAGGATCAGCTGCATGGTTCGGTCCCCATTTACCTAATAAACCTCTCTCCATCATACCAGTACGTCCGCATGGATTCCTGGAGAAAGACGAGAAATGGAACAAAATTTATCTTTTTCTTTGCGAGGGCTACTCAAAACTATGATGTTCAGAGATGTTTTACATTACAACCTGCTAACATTTTTCATGGAGGCTTTTTACAAATTAGTAGCACTACAAATGCATAGATTTGCGCAACAAAGGCTCCATACATGTACTCCATCATCTGTCTGTTATAAGTTCCAGAAATGTGAAGCACACTTTTTTCATCTGTTTTCAATTTGCTGCACCAGTTTTTTTTACAGCAGCGAGCACCTATAGATGCTTTAAATGAGCCTTTATGGATTTACAATTTCAATGACTAGAAAAATTGCCGGCTGCATTTTCAACCATGAATTCCTGTCTAAATGAACGCATACCTTGGTACTCCTTCCATGCAATCATAATCTCCTATGTAGCTACGACGATTCACTTTCCCATCTTTGCAGTTGAATTTTAATGATGGACTACCCTTTTGCCTAGATAGGTAGAAATAAAACAAAACAGGATGAGAGAAGGAAAATCCACAAGCATAATATACAGTTAACAACTAAATTATTTATACTCCTTGTAAATTGATGTGTTTTTTGTGTGTTTTTTTTTTAACTCAAGAATGAAAGGTGGACTGGTTGAATTAGGGCCTTTGTTGAATACTTTTTGTATTTAAGCTTTAATATGTCACATTCCAAAGTAAAAAGTAAATTGCGACAAATCAATTTTTCACATAATTTTGTTTACAAAACTTGGTAAGGACATGAATAATTTAGTTGTGATGCTAAGCTAACACATAACACAGGGCTCCACACTAACTTTTTTAGAAGGGGGTCTGGAATGAACTTTTTAGAGTCTGTATGCATGAGCTCTATGTAAAAATAACAGAATTTTTGGGGTTCGGACTTAGATTTTGGGTGGCTGTTAGTCTCAAGCCCTGCATAACAGAATCATAACTTTACCTGTAATCAAACATTCATAGAAAAGTAAATGCTTGACAGTGTATTTTGAAGAGTGTGAACATTGCATACATCACATTATATCAGTACACATTTCAATTCTAATACATAATATACATTCGTTTTAATAATCTCACCATTCAAAGTGAAATCAGCTCTTTCTGCTTAGTTTCAGCATAAACTTAAACCCCCATTAAGACTTGGAAAACTATGAATTTTTGTGTCATAACACTGTTGCTATGACAAGAAATTTAAATGTTCTTTCTGGTGATGCCAAATACTTACTAATAAAATAATTATTATATCACTATAGCAAGTTTCATTGGGTTTTAGGCTAAGAACAGATGGAAGTTCTTGAGCATTTGCTCTGGACTGCTTTTCACCTTACTGATAGTTCTGTCCACAGAATACACAAAAGACCCCCTCCCCCCTCACAAAAAGGGAAAAATGAGTACTCACATGATATCAGGATCTGCCCAGACAGGTCCAGCTTTGACATGATCTGATGTGTATTTGACAGGGTTATACTCTGGCCATTCAACCTTCCAAGGAACCTTATCATCTGGTACCGGTAACCTCCCCACCGTAGAGTTAGGATAGATGGTGTGTCTAGCCTTGGTATGTATCATGGTGGCGGGTGTGATCGATGACGACCCACCACGAGTGACCTTCGGAAGATGAAAGTAATGTCCACACAGGACAAACGATGAGAAGAGGCTGTAGCAGAAAGAAACAAAATGAGGGATGAAATTAATATTAGAGCAATACACATATAATAACAAGGGTCTAAGAGAAAATAACCATCTAAAATTCTTAAGGCTTCCAATTTTTGTCAATTATTCTATGACAGAAGAGCAGGTCCTGCATCTACCAATAATGTGCATAATATGTAACAGTAAAAGAATAATTGTCCAAGCAGTGAACATTCTTCAAATCACTTTTTTCCCTGAAAAAATGGATGCTTGTCACACAATCCTGGATGCGAGGAGCCGATGGAGTCAAGCAGTAACGCCTATATGTACAGTAGGTTTCTGCAGATTTTGAGATTCAAACACACAGTAAGTGGGAATTCTATTGGAAGCAAACTGTGATAAAATGCACACACAAGGACAAGTTCCAACAATACTGTCTTTAGGAGGAAACAGGACTCCTTTAATAGTTGTCTCTTTCCTGAAAACCATCCCTTTAGAAATTTAAGTGGAGTCCTCATAACGGAAAGTAGTGCTTCCTGATTGGGAATATTATTCAGTTTTCCTAGAAAATATGTTCAATTAACAAATAAACATATTAGTCATTGTTGATACCACTCCTCCGTTAGAAATACTTTGTATGCCTGAATCAATCACCAAATTGTGGAAAAATGGCAAGCATTAGCAAAACTTTTCCTTTTTTTTACTTTGAAACTTCCTCATTTGGTCATATTATTGTTAAATGGTCATCCAATGAGAATTTGACAACTGTTCATGCATGACATGTAACTAAAATACCATTTCCCTATTTGATTGCCCGATTTCACCCATATTGTAAATATGTATGAATTATGATTTGTTCCTATTGAGGATTCAGTTTTTGCATTAGCAAAACTTTGCCTTTTCTACTTTGAAACTTCCTTATTTGGTCATATAATTGTTACCAGTAAATGGTTATCTAATGAGAATTTGACAACTGTTCATGCATGACATGCAACTAAAATACCTTTTCCCTGTTTTATTGCACCATTTCACCTGTATTGTAAATATGGATGAATTATGCTTTGTTCCTATTGAGGATTCAGTTTAACATTTTACCTTTGGATGATAAACCAACGTTTCAAAGAGATTTAATGAATTACAGTACATGTACATGTATGTGAAAAATGATAACAATTGTGTTTGAAGTTTCAATAAAGTTGCAAACTCCTCTTTATGTAAAGTTTCAAAGTATGAAATACAAATGTACATGTGTAATCCCACAATGTGTAGCTACACATATTAACTTTCCAAGCATCATTAATTACTATACTTCCTCATACTGTCCGGAAGCAGGAGAGGTGAGGCAGGATTTAGTCTGGTATTATTTTCTGATTTTACTGAGTTTGATGAAAACAAGTGAAAAATGATTTCGAGGTAATTTCCTGTAGTGAAATGTAAACAACATTGATGCAACCTTTTGATGAATACTGTAATAACCATCACAATAATGTGATAATACAAGAAACCTTATGAAACAAACTTGAAAACAGGCTTCGCTCTTCTATCTATAACCATGAAAAATAACTCAGCAATTGAAAAGTGGATTTATAAATTTTCTTAATTTCCATACATCCTACCCTCATACTCTTCCCCCTCTCTCTATCTTTCACCCACACCCACACACTCACATTCTCTCTCTCTCTCTCTCTCTCTCTCTCCACACTCACATTCTGTTACCCTCACACACTCACATTCTCTCACCCACACACACACTTTTTTTCCAATATTTTTTTTTATTTGTTAGAGATTTCATTCAAAATAATTCATTACATAAAAATCAATGTAAATAATTCCATACAAATAGAGATCTTCATTTCGTTTTCATAACATAAATAAATTATTCATAAAACAGTGAGCAAAGAAGGAGAATAATGGAATGAAATCACTAAAGTTTTTTAATAATAATACCGGTAATCACATACTGAACTTAGTTATTAACAAAAAAAACAAAACATAATACATATTTGTATACAATGCACCCTAAGCCCACCACCCATCCACCCCTTCTACTACTAACCCCCCCCCCCCCACCCCGTTAACATTCACATTCACACTCACAAGCTCTCACCTCACAAAACATACACAGATTCACATGCTCACAACACTGGAACTCCAGCCAATCATCCTCGCTCACAAGACCACACCAAATACACTCCAAACACAACACTTATCCACTCAACACATAGAACAGTAGAACACTGTAGAAATACGCCATTCGCACAACAGCATCCACCCATACATCTAACCAACATACCTAACACCCTAACTCCTACAAATCCAACACACTTAAACCTTCCTTGATTAGATGTACATAAAAGAAAACTCTAATGCACATTGATCAGATGCACATAAAGAGAAAAACATCATTAAAATCCATCATCAATGACATTCCTTTCAGATCTTGCACCTGACATTGCAATACATATCAATGCTACAAAAACAAAAAAAAATTGAGAGCTACCATGTGTATAAATTTTTCTCCAGCTAGTTACCCTGGACTGCACTGCATTGGCATTAAGTCTTCATCAGTCCTCTGGACATTGTAAATTAAAAAAAAAATACTTCCATACAAATACAAATTTTCATTGCATTTTCATAACACAAATAAATTATTCACACACACACACACACTCACATTCTCTCACCCACACTCACATTCTCTCTCTCACCCACACACACACACACCCACATATTCTCTCTCTCTCACCCCCATCACATTCTCTCACCCACATAACACACCCACCCACACACTCTCTCTCACCCACACACACCCACATGCACATACAAGAAAATCAGATGAACAGGCACACTGTGTAATACACCTTCATGAATACATGGTATACCTTAGGAATGTTTTTCAACACATCAGTTACATACAGTGAGGCCTATACGTTTGTTTCCAGTCAGAATGATCATTTTCATCCACAAATCAATTAAAGAACCTCAACCTTGATAAACTAATGTACTTACTAAGGATCCTGTGCTTCTTCTCTTATTACCAAGAGGCCTCTTAGAATTGTTTGGCACAGATGACATCAATACTATTTCCACAAATTCAATAAAATATATATTCTGATGAATTGAAGACAGACAAAAGGGGGAACGGATACCTAGATAACAATCCCTTGAACTGAATTGAGGACAAGTACGCTGTATCAGCTAGAGGCGAGCCAGTCAATAGTAGATTCATTCATGCTTATCCCTCCACATCTGGTTTATCAACCACCATGTAATGACCATGGAAGGGCCATTCACGCAAGGACAGTAAGTGTTATTTAAAAATTGCCAGAAGCTTTTTTCAGTCCAATCAAAATCTCACTTTATGTGTGTGAAGTAGCAGTACTTAGTAATTAGTGAAATTTGGACCACAGTTAAAATTGCACTAATAGTGCTTTTTTGTAAAGCTGTAATTATTTGGCATATGTCCTCTGCTACATCAGAGGTCAGTGAAAGAGAGAATAGGAAATCGTGTTTATATATCCCATGTGTGAAGCAGGTGCAAACACCAGGCCGGGGAATTGAACCGTACTTCAAAACGTTTTTCATTTTGTGTGAATAGGCCTACACCTGTACACTGCACATGCACGTGTATACATGTAGTTCAGTCTCCGGGTTTATCAGGGTTTATTAGTAATACAGGAAGTGGTAACAAACATTATATACCTGTCAATCATCGTCAGTACCATTACGCAGAATCAAGGACTTAACAATACGACCGAAACAGTCATTATTAAATAGAGTGTAAACACATGAATAATAAACAAAAAATGTAAATGGGGAGTAAGGAGAAGAGGTTCATGTACAGTCATATGGTGTCAGATGCTCTCAAACTCGTGGACGAGCATCGCAACACAAGAAATTGTCTTTTTTGGAGCAAGAATGGTATTACTGTTAACTCAGGTACTTTGACTCAGAGTTAATGCCCTTCTGCATCCACACAGACGAGAAGTACAATACAGGTATATAGACACTAGACAGTCTGCACTCAATTTCAATAGAACAATAGGCACTCCTGCGTAAAGAAACTTCTATTTACAACTTCCATGGACCATAATCCATGCCAGATCATTTTTCCAATACAAGTAAGCCTATGCATGTAAATGTACAGCTGTACAATACATACACGTGGCAATTGCTCCCTGACATTTGTTGCTTAGAGAACATTCATGACTCATATATTCACATGGGTCTTTGACGGGGAAACAGGATGTTGAGTTTGAAAACAATGTTGGTGTTTTACGAAACCTTTCCCCTTCCCCAGACTCAATGGAAAAGGTCCAGCTATGCACCATGATGATTCCTCTCTGCTTGGGAATTGTAAAACAAAATCATTACACATCCACTTGGCAAATGATTCATGCCGCACTTCATGAAACAGCTTGATTCCTTGATGAAGCCTGATGGGTGAAAATGCAAGCTGTTCTACGATCATGCAATCATTCAATTATTCTAATTTTTTCCTGTCTTATTATTGCAAAGCAGAACTTGTATTTTACCTGACAAAAGCATTGTCTGGATGGGAGGGGAGGGGAAGGGGAGGGGAAGGGGGGGGGGTCTTGATATGTATGCAGAAAACTACATTGCTGTTCCTTGCATCAATCACATGATGAACACAAGAGAAAATTAAATATTGCATATTTTATTCTTAATCTATGATGACTTTGTAGGAGAAAAGTGTTCATGTACTAATGGAGGTCCCAATTTTGAAACCAAGTATATATACCCTTGCCAATTGGAAAGGCATTGATTAGCAATTACACAAACTTCTTGCGCCTTAGATCAGATTAAAAGCTATACGTGTAGCTGGAAGGTCTCCTTCTTGCCTTCAAGTTTGTATTAATAGCCTCGTTTCTTTCCTTAGCAGTCAGGATTACTTAACAGATGGGATTATATTTGTGCAATTAGATGAGAATGTATGATTCATTCATAAATGAAAGCATGCACTCACAGCCTCTTCTGGCTTTATCGGTTGCCATAGCAACTAATAGACTTTTTAGGATCCTAATTAGCGGAACATCCACTAAGGGCTTTCACATTTATAATTACAAAGCCAAATCATCAGCACACATGCATGTCAATTAGATATGCACTCACTATGCACTCTACAAGTAACCATCTGGTCTAAAACGGTCTTTCGATGGGGGGTGTCAGTTTGAGAATTTAATCTCTTTATTAAAAAGGCTATTTGACACAGATGGGATCATGAGACAAACATGAAACTGAAAGATTGTTTACATTCCACACATTGCATTTAAGATCAGATGCATGATGTCATCTTTGCATTTTGACCACAAATTACGAAATAGAATATAGCTCCAGGCGCGGAACCACGTGGCGATTTTCCGCCCCAGCCCCAAAACGGTAAAAAATAGGATAATAACGTAAATTTAACCTTTTTAAAACAAAAACAAAATCAGGCCCCCCAAAAAAACAACAACAACAAAAAAATTATATTTTTCGCCCACCCCCACCCCACAAAAAAAATTGTGGTTCTCCTCTCCATCACCTCCCCCTCCCCTCCTGCTTATTCACTGGCTTGATGAATCGCTGCTAAATCGGCGCTAAATGTTGCCTCAAAAACTGGATAAAAAAAAAGAAAAAAAGTGCCCCCCTGTATCGCCGGCTGGATCTGCCCCTGTATAGCTCTGTCGTATAGGTATGCAACAGCTGCTAAAGGTTTCATAGTAGTAACAATACTGTCACATACATGTACATGTAAATGTCTACTTTCCATTGAAATCATAAAATAAAGTTCATCTCAAGCTCCTCATAACCACATTGGCACAAGAATCTACTGATGACTTAACCACTGGTTTCAAAAAGCTTAGACTTGCACTGGATAAATATACTTTTAAGACCCAAATGCTAAAATATATCAAACAAAAATCATTTGTCCATGATCACGTGACCCTCACCCATAATAATAATAATAATAATAATAAAAATGGTGCTTATAAAGTGCTTTCCACCGAAGTCTCTACATGGACTACTGTAGCATGTCTATTGACATGTACCACAGAAGAAGACCGAGTCTTCTCCTACATGTACAAGTCACAAGGTATAGGAGAGTCAAGTGACTTGCAATGGAACCCGAGTACTGCATGCAGGCTCAGAGAGACAGAGTGCATTCTCTGACCACCGAACCACTGGTTGTAATAACCCACTGACTTGTATCGGAACCTACAAATACACGAAGGATCTACAGGCTATTAAAATGCTCTAGCGACTCAGCCAGCACTGGAAGAGACATAATATTAAGAGAGATCAGCAAAAAACTGTCTGCAACTTAGACCTGATACTAGACAAAGGACACTACTTCCTGTCACAAGTTCATGAGCTTTGTAAGACACATGCCCTGAACAATCCTCAGACATTTGTGAAACTAATTTCAAATTAACAAAACAATTCCTGTTTTTGCCTCTGAAACCAATCCTGATGCATGAGTCAGGCTAGTAAGTTTCTGTGTTAAGTTACATTACATGTACATATATCTAGTTTCATTATCAAATGCTGTTAAATATTTCCCTGAATTGTTTTCTTTGCATGATTGATAATGAATACTCCTGAATTACCCAAACATTCTGTACATTGTAAATAGTTTACTAATTTAGGGTGCCATGCTGGTATCCCATCTTCTATTCACTTTTGTCATGAGATATCGTAGTTGAAGCTAGAGATTGTGCTTGACAAAAATAGAAGCCACACTTGTGATTATTAGAAGGAATAAAAAACAGTCAAGTTTTAGAATACTTCAATGTACATGTATGTATTGTGCACCAATTTGACCAAGTCAGCCATAAACTTTCAGTCAAGGAATAGACTTTCAACTGGTCTAACTCATTGTGCATATGTTTATCCATATATACATGTACATGTATGCACAATCAAATAGCAAATGAAATAGGTTATTTGCATTCCAATTGTATTTCCTTTGTATATACATGCACCTGTATCATTGTTTGAAAAATGCCATTGCATGCACCATGCAGCTAATGCAATTGTTAGTAGTTTTACCAGTTACTGATAAATACAAAGAGTATAATATGTTTAATGGGTTCATTTACTTAACATGCACATGATGATCATGATCCATGTATTGTTGTTAAAACAATAAATATATGCATTTATTTTGTTCTATGAAAGATTATTGAGATGGAGTTAATCCTATTGTTATATGGACCCGTTATACCACATTATGGCAGTCCTAGGGTAACCATATCAGGTATTCAGGTTGATACTTACAGAGGCATCTAGACCATTCTAACCATTCAAATTCTCATATTTGATCTCAAAATGACAAAAATGAACAATGACCAGCCTCATGAAATCATAAGTTGTGATGTATGTTTGTAAGCTGAGTGACACAGACAGAGTTAAGAACAAAACTTTGAATGGGGCAGATGAAGTCTCATTAGTAGACATGACATGAATAGAATGTCTCTGATTGATGATTGCACAGTGAAGTAAACTGCTTTGCCAACTACATGTACATGAAGACGAATCTAAGACCAGCTACAGCTGATCTAAAAATGCCTCGTTTTTATGAAGAGTTGCAGAGTCATCCTATCCATCACAATATTACAAATCCCTATGCTCTACATGTATATGTATAGAGTTGCGATTGATATGAAATTCAAGTTGTAAGCGATTTGGAATAATCACAAATCTTTACAAAGCAGGTAACTGGCATGCAATTTTCATATCATTTGATGGCAACCAATAGAAATAGCATCCATGTTAAGTATTAACTAAGATGATCATTCCACCAAACCATGACAGAACTCAGAAGCAACCAAGAATATTCTATAAAACAAAAATTTAAACAAGCACATTCTGTCTAAATAAATAGAAGCAAATGATTCAAAAGAATATATGAAGTTGAAGGTTGCAAGACAAGAGGAAAGAAATGTTTACTTCTCCCTGCTTTCACTTGATGTCTTCTTGTTGATTCTTTTCTTGGTAGCTTTCTTCAGCGGCTTCCTTGCACCTTGCTTCTTCGAAGCTCCCTTTGTTGTTTTCTTGGCAGAAGACTTCTTAGACGGTGTTGCCTTCAAGGCTGTGGGTCCCTTGCAAACCTTCTTGATATCCTTCTTGGCAGGTTTAGTAGCATCTTTAGCTTGTTGCTTCGTAGCAAGCATCTCGCTTCTCATTTTGGGTATGGCACTGGTAGCCCTAGGTTTCTTCTTTGCAGCTCCCTTGGCTTGCAAGGTCTTAGACTTGCCCTTTTTAGCCAACTTGTAGGTTAATAGACCACCCCTTCCCGCAACTAGCTCAATCTTGCCTTCCCTGGAAGCTGCCTTGAGAGCACGACCGAGGGAAGGTGTCTCACTGATGTCACCGTATATTGTCTTGATGTAGTTCTTTATTGATTGAGCAGAGGAACCATTGGCATCCTTGAGCGCAGTGATAGCAGTTACCACTATGTCCGCAGTCAAGGGTTGGCTAACCTTGACAGGGCGCTTCCTAGAGTCCTTTGGCTGCTGTCTCTTAGCCATGGCTCGGGTATTACGCTGGGTCTTCATGAAGTCTTGATGTGACTATGATGAAGATCATAATGAGAGGAGAATCCAAGAAGAAAAGAGATAAACTGCTAACACTACTGACTATCGAACTGTTGCAATTATGAGACAGTTTGAACAATCTGATACTGTAGCAGTAAAGTGCATGCACAACTCTAAGCAATATTGATAAATAGCTATTTCAGAAGTTTCAGAACCTACTTCAAATTTTGGAACCTAGACTAAAGGCTATATGGAATAATGCATGTAATAGGTTACAACTAAAAATGTATTTACAGCACAAATCCTACCTCCTCAGTTTCAGACAATCTGTTTGTATTAATGTTTTATCATACAATCATGTTTTAACTATTTTATGATGATGTTGCATTTGTCATCAGGGCCCTGTTTCATAAAAGTTGTTATCAATAGCAAGTTACAATAATTGTTTATATAAGCTACTGAAATAGTGACATTTGATTGGCTGAGAGCAGATTTGTCATAAAATTTATCATTTGTTATTGAAAACAAGTTTTATGAAACAGAGTTGACTTTACATGTACATGGATCAATGAAGTTGTTTAATGCTAGATTAGTTTAGGATTTGAGGGTGAAAAAAGATCAAAACCAGGAAACCACAATTTCCTGATAGGTTAGGCTAAGGTTCAGTCCGTACACCACTTGCCATTAAATATAATGTGTTATAACCTTAATGCCATAAACATCCATTGTTTATTGCCAAAATGTGGAAACGTTATCTTATACAAGATATACAACACAAGGCAACTTACGGTACAAGTTTCTATGAAATTGAATGCTTGCTAATGATATGGGTTGGTATTCTCATAAGTTAAGCCGGGACTAAGTCCAGACTAAACAAGAATTTTAGTTCACACTTCTATGGAATGCTAGGTTTCATCTTCCTCCTTCAATATTCATGACAAAGATAATCTAACAAAGACTTTATTAAAAATCGGTTCATACTCATATTACCTTTTTCTTCCATTTTCATTGCAAAATTAATATTTTGGACATTTTTCATTGCAGGATTTAAATAATCTGTACAGTGTAAATGAGTTGGCAACAGGCGCTCCATAAAAGTGTGAACTAGTTAAGCCAGGCTTAACTTAGTACGCGCTATCGGAATACCACCCATGGATATCAATTGTACATTTACACATGTACGTAGTTATAGCTATTTGTACTATTTGATCCAAACACATTCATCAATGAACATAAACAGGAACTATTATATGCTCCTTTGTTCTTGTTACACTGTAGGAGGTCATTTCTGTAATTGAAATATTACATTTAACCCACCCTGATTGTGTTCTTCAAGAAAAGGAAATAACCCTAACCTTTGGCTATTATTCTTGCTCAAATACAATGGCAAAGCTTTCACAAAGGAAATCACATGAATTAGTCACCTGCCAATAAAAATATTGAAATTATTCACCAAACTGTTCAGCTGTGAGACTTTTTGGGTCTTCACAAATATTTCCTGTTGTTTCATAATTCATATTGTTCTAGAAATATAAAAACGCACCACTGCAACCTCTACAAAAATAAAATAAGCGGTGTTCATATCTAAGACTATTTATTTGTATACAATCTATGTAATGTATAGGCCTACATTATGAGAAAAATCTACACGTACATGAGATGCCCCTATGCAAAATGTAGGTCCTGTACAGGTAACATTACTGTATGTACTTCAATCTGTCACTATCAGATCATACAAACTGTCACAAACAGAAGTAATAAATGAGAAATGTTGCCATTTCTGTAGGTCGATAGTATAAATTACCCACAGAGTACATGTACATGGATATGGAAGTTCTTCACAAACCTTTTCTTCAACTACAAAGTATGAAAACTGGATATCTAATAAACACTGTTTTATTGTCTATACATCTAAATTCAACATGACTTATTATAATGTATCAATGAGCAAAATCTGATTTATAAATGTAATGAAAAGAAAAAGGTATTCACCTATAAACAGAGATATTTGGAGTTTCAATGAAGAGCAGCTATACAGGTATGATGCAGACCTCCACTCTCTGTGTTCTTATTGAAATACATGTACCATATGTAGATGAAAACTATGCCCTATTTAACATTGATCATTGCAAAATGTATGAAATAAGAACCACAATGATTCCATGTATGACCTAGTGATTGATTATACAATCAATATGCTGGTTGGTATCATGTGCTATCAAGGTTACACTTACAGTAATATATGGACGGATCTCGTAACCTGGGGATATAACATTTAAGGCCTGCATTTATAATAATAATATTTATTTCATCTACAGTAGATCAACTTAAATAGTGAAGTTACTATATGAATATATTCTACTGTGTTGTGATAAAAAAAACCTTCTACAAGTGCTACATGTACATTGAGGACACACAACCAACAAATGTTCAAAAGCTTCTGAAAACAAACTGTGCGACTATAACAAAACTGACTTGTGGTAATGATACCAGAAAAAAACATTAGTCAAAAGTCATATCTAATGATTTTTTAATATTTGGATGAAATATACAGAGAAAACGTTTACCGGTATGTCATACAGGACATATCTCACAAAATCTCCCAAAAGCAAATGTACACCTGTATCACATGAGATGTGTTTTGCTAGTAAATAGAATGCCTTCATCTGAATGCCTTGTATTTATTTTTCATTCGGTAGATACCGTGCAATCAATGCTCAATACAATCAATACAATACCACACAAGTGATGTGCTGGAAAGCAAATGTTTGATATTTAGATTTAACATGAGTCCTTTTGTGAAGCCAGGTAGGATCAATAAAAGTAGTTGTGTTAATAAAAACCAGCCCCCCACTTCCAAATATGCATGCATACATACAGTGTATGTACATGGAGTCATGGAGAGTCATAAACAGCTTGGGTTTGATGGTACATGTACATGTACATTGTATAATTAAATGAAATTAATATTTGAAAAAATACAAAACTGCCAAAAAAGTAATAACAAACATGATTTTATGGTTGCCCAAAATTTCCTTTCAAATTACTCCTCCTGTTTCTGAGGCGCACCTTTGCAAGATATGTATCACTATCAAGGGAAAGCAATGAAATAAAGTACCCACTGTGGATGTTGTATTAATTCTTTTAGGCATACATGTACATGTACATGTATAGCAACCAACATGTGCACCTTTATAAACAAAAATACCCAAAGGTACATGTACAATGTAGATACCAGAGCTATCTGTAGAGAGCCATATCCTTGAACACAAAGCCAAAGGTGATGCCCTTATGAACCTCAATAAGTACACATACTGTACGTGTACATGTACATGTCTGAGCAAAATTTGTGCTATTGTTAGTAAAATAAATACAGGGGTGTATTTCTTTTCCTATAATAAACATTACTTACCGGTAGTTTTCTTAGAAGAAAAATACCACAGTACCTTTAATACCACACAGTCAAGAGGCCCCACCCAGGACACCTACACGTACAATTACATGTACAATGTGGGACTACATGATTGAATACACGTCACTCGAGGGCATACTTTGTAAATGACTAAATGCCCTCGTGATGATACAGCGGTCCCTGCAACATGATACAAGGTTGATGCCTCCGATGTAATGCCAATGGAGTAATATATCCACATATGAGGTATCAAATTTACTGTCGCTGTGTATTACAAGGCTTGCAATGTGTGTGACATACATGTAATACAGGTTGATACATGTACAGTCTGTTGTACATATATGGCTGCATTAGCTAGATCTATAGTAAAATTATGCGTCATAACAACATGTACATATAGATACACACTGGGTTAAGAAAGAGTCAAACGATTTTCAAGAGCAACACCTTCAAACACGAAGTTGTCAGTTTTGAGTTTGCTCACACTTTTTGTTGTTTTAAAGATGCTGTGGCTGCTTGTTGCTAGCTGTGGTCCCTCGATGTGAGTAACAATACTAGGCTACAAACAAAGATGCTTGGTAGCTAGTCACTGAACACTGTATGATCAATCACAAGATGGGAAGCTAATTCAGTAGTCAAATATAATACCAGTGCAACTTAATCTTTTGATGATGTACAAGACAAGCCAAAAACACATGATCTCCTGAACAAAGTGCCATCAGGGTAACACTGTGCATAGTCATAGACCTTACAGTACATGTAAAAAGAAGAGACACTCCTTGTTGGTTTCAGCAATCAGGGCCCCGTCTTACAAAGAGTTGCGATTGATCCAAATCAATCGTAAGTCCTCCAGTCAATCGCAAGTTTGCAGTCTCCTATCTCTTATGTACATAGTTGCGATTGATATCAATCGCAAATAAGTTGCGATTAATATCAACTCTTTGTAAGACGGGGCCCTGATTGCTGATACATGCCCAGTGCACAATCTTGAGCTCACTGCTTACTCAAAACAGATAGTACATCACTATACACCTGTAATATAACAGATTTAGGCTAGAGAAGACATGAGAGCATTATTATGGGCCAAACTGAGTGGAGGTGTTCACGATTCAATACTCGAGAGTTGAGACTCTCATCTTGACATGCATGTACAGTACGCTTATATCACCCGCAAGTCTTGAACATGCAGCCTTTCCTACAACCCACAGCCCCTACAATAGTTCAAAAAGAATAAAACAAAATAGAATAGATAAATGATTGATAGGTATCAGACACTTAAAGCTACTATGTCCCTTTTGCAGCCAACATCAATTTCTGTAGAACTTTGCATGAATTATGAATATGTCATGTATGTCCTACCTGTGAAATTTAAACGTTAGCAGTGTCCTAATATTCAAATTATGCAAGGAAACCCGTTTACTGCTAGGCTTCACTGTCAGACACTATTGAGTGACTGACTGGCTTTTTTCATCTTTGGTAATAACATACATAAAATGAGCTGTAAAGGGTACATGAGCATTTGTCTACATCAATAACCCACTTCTTGTAATGGCCAAAATTAAACTGATTGAATCTTTGCGCAGCATAAAACGTACGACCATTCGGTACAATGGTCTGAAAAATCAGACTATTACTTACTGGCTCTATAGCTCCTAAGTCGATTCGACAACTAATAGTCGTTATTTTCCCACTTAAAGACATTTTCAAGCCCCCTTTTTTAGGGAAGTTCTAAATTAGTATTGTCTTTCGAATGCCGTTGGAATTTACATGTAACCTTTTCATTTTTTTGGCCTGCAAATGGGACATAGTACCTTTAAAGGGACTTGGTAACATTGTTCAGATGAGAGAAAATGGTGCTAAAGTAGTGACTTCAATGCTAGATGTACAATTAAAGATAATCTGAAATTTTGAGTGAAAACAGACCTTATTAATGATAAAAGTTGGGAAAAAATGATCTGAATTTTTTTGTTATAAAACTTAATTTAATTTTAATGAATGTAAATTGTCACAAAGCAATGAATTGGCTCTATATACCATTCCAAACATTTAAGTTTTGAAAGATTGTAAAAAGCCTGTTTTAAGTCTTATTTTCATGGAAAAACAGTTGGGAAAATTCAAAAATTGGTTGGGAGAATTTACTGTTAGAGGGTGTTGCACAGTGACGCCAAAGGTAAAATCAACATCAGTATGTTTATAGCTGGCTGCTGACCCATCTAAAAGTCATCAAGTTACTATTTTATCATATTTTTAAAGCTTATTAAATTTCCTTACATAATTTGCAGCTACATTTGGGGCCTTCAGAAAATATCGAGGAATTCAAGACGAAAATCAAAACTTTAAATTTCTGAAAATAAGTAATCATTCTAACTACTTATTTCATGGTTTGTTTTCTCTTTTTTGAAAATATAAAGATGGTATTTCTGTGATTTTTACTTTCAACTCTTCAAAACAAAAACAAAAATTTGAAAATCTTATTTTATAACGTAGCTACAAGCATTTCAAAACGAGTCTTCTTTTGCGACTTCTGAGGTCAAATCGAGGTTATGCTCGCGAGGACTGGTACATGTACAAACTAGACATGTTTTTTCGGGCTTGCCGACTGACTGGACGCCTTCAAAGAAAACCATTACCCGGTAATATCTTTGATGTTTGAGAATTTTTTCAGGATTTTTTGCATGTTAGAGGGTTATTACAGTAGAAGGAATATAATAAGTAACATTTCATACAAAAATTACGCAGTTTTTTCATCAACCTTCAACAATGTTACCGTTCAGTTTAAATGGATTAGGTAATGGGGTGAGAAGGAAAGCCAGTTACTGAGTAACGGGTGGGTGAGACAGGTGGGTGTTTAGGCCCTTACTTTAACATAGTGAATGCCATTCTAGCTTTCAGCATACAATGTAGAAGTTAAAGCCAATCCATGATGCTGGAATGTGTGATTCCAGTTCAAAAGAATTTTGTTTGGTGAGTATACGCCTAGTCGCCTACACAGTAATTTTTTTTTTTTTCCTATTCAAATTCAAGATGTTGATACTTAATAGACCATAATGTAAACTAGTTCAATGTCTCTGCCTCTCTCTCTCTCTCTCTCATATACAGTTTACACTGTCAGGTAGCACTAGCAGCTGTGCATGATTGATTTTTGAAACTCTGATGTGAGCTTTTTGATGCAAGTGACTTCTATTTTCATCAAGGTTTAATACTGAATAGGCATATCTTATACATGAACTTCCTGGTCCACAGCTGTTATTATTTATGGGCATGAAATAATCTATTAAAAAATTGAAATTAACATCAATGTAAATGCAATCTAAACAAAATTGGAAATAGGCATTGGAATTGGAAATAGGCACTGGAATGAGAAGGATGAATTTACATCTAGATCAAAATGAACAATGGAAACAATAAACACCTGAAAATACAGTATATCAAAATACTCTTCTAATATCCTGAAGCCACCTACATATATGTATTCAAAGACATTGGAAGAAAGCATCAATTTCCGGACCATTCTCGAAAATTGTACAATCAGAAATTCAGAGTTCAATACACTATCTGCAGGTGATAACTTGGACAAACTTAGAAACATGCCCATCAATGATTATTCAAGGGGAAAGATTAAATTCCAGTACTTTCTTCATTGTTTCAAAGCTGAAGTGCTCTTGAGACACATGATATTATTAACTGCTTGAAACTTTCATTTAATCATGTACATGTACAGGTAGAGGGCAATAAGGGTATTGATGTCACATCACATGTTCCAAAATTGCACACATGTACCAGCAAGTAAAAAAAAAAAAAACTTGCAAGTGAAAATTTCTACTTATGTACAAATTGCCAATAACTCATGGAAATTGTTTCCAAAGTTACGATTCACAGATTTAGCACTTTTCATTTCTAATGATAAATTTCAAAGTAATGATAAAACTAGGATATGCAAAGGATGACAAGACTTTATAAAATGTTGGTCACTCATCATCAAACAAAAAGGAGAGGCATATTTTCACCAAATAACGGCCATAGCCAACACTGTGCAAACACACAAAAATGCTCCAACAATGCAAAATGGAGAAGCACATGCATGAGGGAGGTCTGGAGCAGCCAAGCATCCTTTGTTTCCAGCAAGTAAGATTTGACTGTTAGTACATGTTCTGCTAAGATGTCAACTTGTCAAGACTGATTTGAACTCACCATCCCATGGTGTTTGGTTTTATGATGATCCAAGAAACTCCTGCCAGTTTAGAAACTCCACTAAATCCTCAAAAAACTTCCTGTAAACTTGACACAAGTTCTCCAAAGTGCAATATTCTCCTCAGAAATAAAACTCTCATTCACTAGAACATCACAGTAACACCAGGTTTAGACTGTATTATGTCAACGCCAGCCAAATCAGAATGTAATTCTTCCTGTACATGTAGTTAGAAAACAACTTTCATGAATCTAAATGTGATATGTTTCCATACACTGCAGACAGATGTACTTGAATGTTGTATTGCGTATCACAACTATACCGAACTCAAGAACAGTTATGTCGATGCATGTGATCATCGCCTTGACATATACTGGTATGAGATATCTCGGCAGGCAGGAATGACAATATGATAGACATGATCCAGTCGGAATACATGCTGGCCTGGCAGACACCCAAATAGTCTCAGCACTACTGGAATTTAAGACGTGTGATAGAAGTTTGGATCTAGAAGAGCTCAATAAAATCTACCAGACCAAACCATTGGAATTAAAGAAAGGAAGGCCAAGTCAGTTTACTGATTACGTTTCAACTTGGGTAAAAAAAGAAATATTTCATATGTACATGTAGGCCTGCATGTAAATGTATACCAATCTAATCGAGATTATAAATAAAGCATAACTCGCCAAAGCCAACATTATTTTCTCAGCACAAATAGTCTACAATAACGGAAACCTACAGTCTGCAATATAAGACTAGAGGTTTGACAAGTGAGCCTCAACCTGATTGGGGTCATGACATCACTTTCCCTCTTCCTGGACCTCCTGATCGGTCATGTGACTTCCCTATTAACCCATCATACAGATAACATTTCAAAAACAATACATCTCGAAATAGTCTGGTATTTCAGGCAGTTTGAAAAACAGGAAACTCTTGGTTTCTGTCACTAGGAGAAAAATCTATATCCCTCTACAAATCTACTTCCAGTTCAAAATACATGTAGGGGCATACACATCTGACTGGACAAAACAGTTGGAGAATGATTGACTATTAAAACAAGTTTTTTTCCTCAGAAGTTCAAAAATTGAAGCTTGATGGGGGAATTCCCTAAGAGTAGTTACACTCAAGAAGAGGAGGAGCTATTGGTACAAAATCATCTTAGCTTATTGGCTGACGGTAAAAGTGCTCCATCTCTTTTAAAGTGAACCGGTAACATTGTTGAAGGTTGATGAAAAAAATGTGTACCGGTAATTTTTGTATGAAATGTTATAGTTATATCGACTGCTACGAGAGGACTAGCTGTTTTTATACGCTCAAGGAATAGTGGAATCCCCTGCCATCACCCCGCGGCGCATTTTTAACACGTAAACCAATGGGGATTGCAGTACTCATGCCCTGCCTACCAGTCAATAGTCAAGACTATTGACCTGTTGGCGGGGCATGGCTAAAATCACGACTCCAATTTCGACCAATCAGATGGCTAGATTTCTAAAGTGAGGTATATAATACTTATTATATTCCTTCCACTGTACTAACCCTCTAACATGCAAAAATTCCTGAAAAAATTCTCAAACCACAAAGATATTCATGGTTTTCTTTGAAGGCGTTACTGTGCGACACCCTCTAACAGTAAATTCTCCCAACCAATTTTTGAATTTTCCCAAATAAGAAAATAAGACATAAAACAGGCTTTCAAAAATCACTTAAATGTTTGCAATGGTATATAGAGCTAATTCATTGCTTTGTGACGACTTACATTCACCTAAAATTTAATTACATTATAATAGTATACATGTACATGTAGTTGGGAGAATTTAAGAATCGATCAGATCAGCTTTTCCCAATTTTTATCATTAATAATGGTCTGTTATCACTTTTCACTCAAACTTTCAGATTATCTTTAATTATCTTTAATTGTACATCTAGCATTGAAGTCACTACCTTGGCACCATTTTCTCTCATCTGAACAATGTTACCAAGTCCCTTTAATGCTTGCAGAGTGCATACTAAACACTGATCAGTGAGAACAGATACATGTACATTACATGTATCATGTATGTATGTATGGCCCCTGTCAACAACACCACAATCTAGTGACGATTCTCTATAAACTAAAATGGCATTTATGATTAGATCCCACAAGAGTACATTGAAACAAGATACTGTTTTCGCACCTCCCTGCAGGCTGCAGAGTCAAACAGGTTCACTATGTGATCTTTGAGTAAGTTGTAGAAGGAGCAAAGATGAATTTTTTAAAAGCGCATTGCAAGTTCCTCCAAGATATGAATGATTAAAATAAGAAATTTTACCATCTGAAGTAGATGAGCATGGATTGCAAAATACATGTACCGGTATTGAAAATGCATTCAGTACATGTACAGTAGTACCAAATTTATTAGAAATGGCACCAACAAGTTTCTCTCAAATACAGTCTCACATATAATAACATATGAATTTAAGTATTTCTTGGATTGTTATTTTGTGGGATACGATACACGTAACCTACATGTACATGTACCAGTATGATGTACCTCCAGATTTCTACAGATTACCTGTAAAATCCAAATCAAATTCTCTGAAAGGATATCAATATAAGAGAATAAAATAACTACCATCCAATATCCACCACATTGACACATTAATCAGGATATACAGTGTATGTAAACTTGTGAAGTAAAGAGCTTGAATAACATTTAAAAAACTTTCACTTTCACTTTCCTCCTCTTACTAAATGGACCAATCACCCAATCTATTTTGCTTTGGTATGTTTGGGGTTCCATGCCAGAACATCAGCTTCAAATATGCCTTCTGAAGAATGTTCTTGTAATATTAAAATACCACAACTACACTGTATGTTTACAAGTAAAGGTTTTAAGCTACATGAACCATGTCCTTGTGTGTAAAGACTAAAGAAGTTGATGCACTTTTACATGTGTCTCCTTTAATAGAAGTTGGCTTCGAGTTACCTTCCATGCTGGCCTTGATATTCTGTTTGGAGCCAAAAGGGGATTAACTCCTACACTTAACATAGACTTAAAGCCCTTCTGTCTCTCCACAAATGATACATAGAAATCATTTTCCAGTTATGCCCATTAATCCTTTTAAACTGCTCGCAAATATCATGAAATTTGGGACAATTCAATATAATTTAACAATGTACAAGTTACTTGTATTTGTGATTTGTTCCATAAAATAAGAGAATATCTAGTCATTTAATATACTCACTTGGAAAACTTAACTTGCAGCAGTCACTTCAATGTTGCCGCTTTATTTACATACACTGACTTTACTCTAAATGTCCCAAGCCTTACGTTGAAGTTGAAGAACAGCAATATTGAGCTATAAAACTTTAAATACTTTAAAGGACAGAGTTTAAGCCTTGAGCAGAGAATAGCAGTGTTAACCTTATTGGCACTTCCAACACTCACACAGACAGTTTTAAGCAGGTTAGTTAACTTATAACCAAAAACTTCCCGATGCTATGACGTCAATCCAACACTGCTTCATAAATAGTAAGCCTCTCTGTATTTGATCTAGACATCATGATACCTTTTGAATAATGACATCATTTAACATTTAGTCTATTTGAGTCACCGCCACTGATTACGTCAAAGTTTGATGACGTCAAAGACAAGCACATCCTGCCCACCAAGCTTCCCTCATGACATCATATACATGTAGAGTACCGAAGTGTGACGTCATATCAGCCAAGTTGTCAAGGATGCTGGTTTCAAACAATTTTGTGCTAAACAATGGCGTGGTGATCACACCAGCGCCAAAAATTGAATTTGCCCTGCTCCAGTCCATTGCTTGAATCATGTCACGGTGAGCCTCATGCGAGGGCTCTGTTGTTTGGAACCAGTAACCTGAACGATGACCGAATATGACATTAGCACTTTGGTACTCTAATGAAAATGACTGTTTGTCAATTCTTGTACCATGTCTGTAAGGCTGCCCTCTACAGAAATTACAAAGAAAATACAGAGCAAGTTCTTCCCAATTCCAAAAATATAAAGTGGTTCTGTCATGTTCAGGCTACATATAGTTGAGGTACATGTACATGAACATGAGCTTTGTACTTATACTGTTTGATTTTCAAATATTATATATGCAGTTTTTAAAAATGAATATCTCATTTTATGTTGCTTGTACAATCTATGTACACATACTACACATAAATACAAATAGTAGTTTGGCCTCATATTGAAGTGTTTTATGGATCCTTTCCAGGCAGAAACTACCTGTACATGTACGGGCACTAAACCAACACTCAGATATAAAGTTATAAACCTATAAAACAAAATAAGTACCGGTACATCTGAAAATTAACATTTGAGAACAATTCTTCTCATAGCCATTTCTTAAAGTGAAATATCTACCGTATTGTCTAATTGTACACTGAAGACAATTGATTAAAAAAAAACGTGAATACAAATTTTCAAGGAGAATTGAGGACTTTAAAAAAAAGGTAAATGCCATAAAATAATTTGAACAAAATCTAAACTTACGGTACCATTTTTTTTTTTTTTAAGAAGAAGAAATAATTTACTAAGGATTTCCTTTACTTGGTCATCATGTTGATGTTTATGTACATGTACACTGTGGACTATTCAAATCCCCCACACCATAAATTTAGTGCACACCACAGGCATACTGTATCACATACATATTAATAGATCTATATAATGTGATTGTCAATGTGAAGATCAATGTCTCCCTCTAGGTGTAGCTCTCATACATTGTACATGTACATCTCTCATAATAGGCTTAACTAATATTCCTGTTCTAACTTCTAATGAGATAGCCATACATGCACACACACAGGTGGCAATTCAATACACAAAGTCCAGATTGATATCATAATTACACTGTATCAACACTGTGATGATGAGGATAATGGTACCTTTGAAATTGTCATACAGGTCTATGAGTGGTCACTGGCAGATTGTCTTTCCAAATGACTTCTGTTTAAGATTGAAAAACAAAACATTATTTTCAATACATATAATGTAGGTCTCTACAAATGTACATGTATAATCCTAGGGGGGATTTTTATAACTTTCCAGGAGCAGGAATTTGCCCATGATCAGAGACATCATCTTGTTATTCTTGTGCAAAGGAGGAGTTCATACATGTACCGGTACATTGTATCTCTTCTCAATGAAAAGTTATAGCAGCTTGAAGTCACTAACTTCTTTTTGTCCATGGCATACATACATGTCTGCATAAGATCCAAATTCATGAATAGGGTTATAAATGTCTTTGGCTGCATATTTAAACAGTTTCAAAGATACCATTCAAATAAAACCTCAAATCACCAGAGTTTGATGTCATAATCTAATTACAGTGAAACCTGTATATAAAGACCACTCAAGTGAGACAAGAAAAGTGGTCTTTATGTGCAGGTACCTTTAGTACATGTTTCAATGAGAAACCAGTTCAAGGGTAACAAAAAATGCAGTCTTTCTATACAGATGGTCCTTAATTGACCTTAAAGCAGGTTTGATTGTATCTGCAAGTTAATAATGTCTTTATTTCTTTGGGACATGTTTAAAATGTATATATTGAGACCCCTCCCCCACAAAAAAGTGACTTTTGAGCAAAAATTTGTCTTTCAAATACGGTAAAAGCCCACGTCGTGTACAGTGTGTACATGTACATGTACTGTACATGTAGGTGTCAGGATATGGGGTAGACAGAAAACTCTAACAAGTTAGTTGGAAAACTTGAAAGTTTTATCTATCTCATATTTATGTTGTCTCAACTTTCTCAAAATCCAGTGACAGCAGAGGCACAGGGCAAAAGTGAGACATAGCCTGGAAGGCTCTCAGTCTCTGGAAGAATAAAATTAAACTGCTGTGTATAATAGCATTTTACTCTACCAGGGTCTAGGCCAGAGAGCCTTCTATGCTATAGTAAAGTAGTATGGGCACACGGTCAATTTGGGAAACTCTCTCCTATTTGAGAGACTGTCTCCCATATTAGAGATCTATTTACATGTAACTTACAACAACAAAAAAGAAACCACACCAACAACAAGGCATTTATCCCAGCCAAATTTTTGCCTCTTTAACTCAGGATAGGGCCCATTGATTTGCACGGATGTAGATACCGGTACATGTTATGTATCTAGTATCTACAGACTCACACCAGTTGTGACTGTGCAGAACCAGAGCTGCAGAGCTGCCAAGGAGACGTCATTGCTTGTCCATGATGAAGTCCATATTATAGACTGATCTCTTGGTAGGTATGTACATATGTACATCTAGTACTAGTAGACATCCAAAAAAGAATGACCATCATGAACAACTAGGCCACAGCTCAATTCATGCACCACCAGAGACAGTCCATTGCCATATCATTTATTACAAAATGGTTAATGAGACATTTTGCAGTAATAGGCTGAATGGCACATGTACATATCTATATACCAATTTCGAGATAAAAGTATCGGTTTAAAAAAGGGAGTTACAGAGACCTCAGAGTGTAGGAAAATTGATAAAAATGTTTTCTGATAAAAATGTTGTCTGATTAAATAATTATTGCTAGATTTCTAGATCTAGATTAGATAATAATCTACTGTACAAACAAAATAGATAAGATTTAGATCTAGAATAGATCTAAAATGATTTGGAAAATCAAGTTAGTATGAACCCAGAACCTTGTCCTTAGGCCTTAATAAAGCCAAAGCCAATGCCAAAGATTTCTAGAAGACTTTAGTAACATTATTTCTTCAGAGATCAAACTGTGTTGCCACTCGCTGTAGTGTATTAAAGTGTAACGTTAGATCTAAAATTTACAATTTAATTTAAAATAAAGGCTTATCAAAATTGGTGTCTGAATAAATATAGACTTCTACTGAGTAGTGCTAGACCTAGATGATACTAGACTACTAGATCTAAATAAAACGAATAAAAGTGACTGAATATAGTCTAGACCTAGATCTAATTTAATACTCTACTGATAGTACTTTATTGCAACAAAATTAATGACTGACTAAAGCTAGAGTCTAGTATAGTAGAAGAGTTTATAAGATGATGACGTGGATCCTAAGCAAATGATTGGTTGAAAGCGTACACGTGACCAGGCATTTATTTTGCCTAACGCGTAATTTGGATAATGACCGGTCATTAGTAAAATCATGGGCGCTTGTTCAGAAGCCTATTCCTACTTTGACCCCCTAACTCCGGCGTAGAGTTACCCTACTAAAACAGACCTAAAAATTAGGTACATGTAAATATTCATCTTTTCTTCAAATAATGGCCATGATTTAAAAGTCTTTGTTTCTTTCCTGTTTCGTGTCAATTTTCTTATCTTTTTGGAAGTATTTTTCCTAAAAATGAAGACTTATAATATAGCCTACACTTTCTCACGGGATTCACAATTGCATACCGTACTGACGGTCGGTTGCGCGCGCGCACCCCACCGTCGGTACGATATGCAATTGTATTAGGGTGTCTGATCGCGCACCCGATGTTGTGTGCTAAAATCCTTCCCATAGAGATTGCACGCAGCCCTATGCAGTCTATGTGCATTACGCGATCATGCAAAATTGGTCAAAGTTTTTTTTTTTTTTGAAGTTCAAACCTTTATTCTTTGTGATCCTGAAGGTGATACTCAATAAATGAGGTGTCATATGAAAGAGCAGATTAATTCCAATATTTCCAGAGGGGCGTCATCTCGAAATTCTAAAAATATCTTGGTCAAAACAGCTATTTAAACATTGTTTCCTAGCTAACTCCGAAATTTGCCCCTGGCGATAAGTAGTCCCAGTCGTAAGGAAAATATCCCTACGCTTATTTTTTCGCTAGCCCCCAGGGATCACAAACAATTACAGTTTGAAAATACCCTTCCCCACATTTTTCGGATCAGCTAAGTAGGGAGGCGTGAGCTCGCGCCGGCGAACCCATGGTGATAGCGCGTAAAATCTGCACATGAATATGCATCGGGCGCGTGTCTACAAACCCGGAAGTGGGTGCCCATTGAAGACAATGGATTGCCGATCGCGCATCATTTAAGCAACACGCGCTTGCACGCGTATGTGTACGCTTGCATATTGCGCAATTCAGCTGTTGTGCTAAATTTAGCAAAACAACATAACTCTGCGTGTACGTCTTTTCGTTGATTCTTACAAAAATGGATGAATATTGTAGGGAATTGAAGGGGCTGTAACTTTTGATAGAAACATCGGTGAGTCTTGAAATTTGAAATGTATTATTCTGAGTGAATAATTTTTCAATTATCCAACCAAAATGGTGAAAGACGATCCAAAAGGGAAAATTGAAAAATCGTTCAGACACCCTAATTGTATTGTGCAGCAGTTTGCCGTGAATCCCGTATATTTGAAGAAAAGATGAATATTTACCTGATTTTTAGGTCTGTTTTAGTAGGTTACAGTATCTCTACGCCAGAGTTACGGGGTCAAAGTAGGGATAGGCTTCTGAACAAGCGCCAAATCATGTTATAAAACATCATTTTATAAAACAAATAAAACATCATCTTATAAAACAAATAATACACATCATTTTGTTCGGGCATTAGTAAAATTGCCCACACTCGGTACCTTCAAAACAGTCCAAACACCCTCTGCTACCGCCTCGGGCCGGGCATGCACGTGTTAACTGTTCCAAAGGTACCTTGTGTGGGTAATTCTTACTAGGCCTAATGCCCTCACTCATTCACTGATGTGTATTAGATCTAGACTATTTGTATACTAATACTAAATACCGGTAAGATTAAAAATAAAACTAAAAGTACACCAAATCCGATTCTTCCATAATAAATAAATTTAAACTTAAAGTTAAACTAAAGACAAAGTTAAACTAAAGACGAAGTTAAATTGCAAAACTACATCAATCCATCATCCGATCAATTTTCATATATTCAAAATCATGACATGGGCAATGCCAATGTGGAAAAGCTAATTCATGACTAGATCTAGACCTAGACCTATGCCATACCTAGACCTAGATCATGCCTAGCCCTAGGGCTAGGCTAAGCTATGGCTACAGATCTACTCATTCATAGTCATAGTAGATTTAGTACTAAAACAGTATAGTCTCTAGGCCTACTGTATAGCCTGCTATGACTCATGAGCATGACCATAACTGTGGCCGGCCGGGCCCGTGCGCTGGCCTAGCGCCTAATCGGCTGCAACGGAAACTCACTCAGCTCACAAGAGTCACACAGTCACCCACACATTGATCGAGGTACCGACCTTTTTATGGAAGTAATGGTGCTGATCTGGCGGTCAAGTTGTCGTCAAAAATTGGGATTTTTCAAGCTCGAAGACTGTGTACGTATTTAAAATATCAGACGCAAGTGCCTCATATAGGAAGAAGGGTAAGTTGGTTAATTTATGGATTCAGAGAAACTCCAAATGGGCGGTCCAACAAACATTTACTGCAATGTATCTGATCTGGTGCATGAGGGCGACAATCAATTTAACGGCGGCGCCGAAAACGAAATCATACACACGGATAGGAGCTGTTCCGATCATCCAACTCGCAGCGTAGCGCTAGCCTAGCCGCATCATATCGCGTAATAGTAGCGCGCCGCCTACATACCTACCTAGCTAGCGCTAGCACGCACAGTTCTTCGCGCTCGAACTCGACGCTCGCCAAGCTAAAAGCGGAGGAATTCAACAACAAAACAAGAAGAAGAAGAATTGAAGAAGAAGTTAATTCACACCTCAGGTTTAACACTCAAGAAGTCATTTAAGACGAAGGGCACGCCAAACTTGAATTTTGAAGGTACCTCAGCTCATTCAAAGTTTGTAGCCTTCTTCTGAATTCTGAATCTGACCGCATCTGAACTTACTGTTTATGCACTTTTCCGGTATTTTCGAATGAGGTAACTTTAAATTTAATGTTACTTTAATCTTAACTTTCTTAAGTTGTGACTAAATAAAGATTTCATTCATCATAATTAATAGACCTTCGTTAGACTCGTACTTCATAGAGAGTCAGTGTTCATCATGTTGTTAGTGTTACCATATTAGGAGTGGACACTGTATGAGTGTGACTGTGATGCCTGGTGCTTGTCTTTTTTTAAAGATTTTGATTAATATTATTCTTTTTTGGCTACCCAATTTCAAAAACCTATAGAGACGAGGCCCAAAAGATTGGGCCATCAGCTTTTTTTACTTGCACCACCAAACTTTTTACTTACATGTATCCTGCTTAATGAATAAGAAGGACAGTTTCGCAGCCACATCCCGCACACATACGGCACAAAAGCACAGCACAAAGTACGAAGATAATTCAAGATACTCTACTTAAGAGGCCGGTACTCAACTAGAAGGAGAAGAAGATGGGCAGTTATCATGTCAGCATGCAGCATTATATTAGCCATCATAGTTTATACAAGTTGTCTCTATGTGCAGGTATTCAATATTGAGTAGCAAAAAAAGAATAATTGTCAAAATCTAGAAGGAAAAAAAAGAAGAAGTAGTGCCTCCACTTTACAAAGGAAGATCATGATAAAGATTGTAGCGCAGACATGGGCCATTAAGTCTGTTTTGTTTGGAAATATGCTCTGTTGAGTGTTGAGACTAAGTATGTCTGGCTCAGCCACATCCAAGTATGAATGCATTTATGAGAAAATGATTAATTTCTACCTTTAACATTAACAGTAGATATCCTATTCTTCATCTCTCCTGTAGATGCCTTTGTAAATCTTCATTAGATTTCTGTCTCAGAAGAAAGGAAGCACGTACATTATTGTCAACATGCCTAAGATTAAGAAGACAACAAGCACAGGCAAGAAATCCCATCAGAAGGCTTCAACGTCAAGATCACGCATTCGCAGTGACAGTCCTATTGTTAGGACAGCTGTTAATGTCAGCCAGGTATTATACAGTTATTTTATAAAGATAACTCAAGGGAGATGAAAAGTAGTCTGTTTTTGGCAGGTCATCTTTATCACTCCAGCAAAGCATAGAGAGTCAATGCTAATGCGTATTGACCTCTAGCGCTGTACTACGTGCTAATAGGCAGCAATTGCACACGTGAATAGTCAATACACACATATCACACACAAATGCACACAATGAATACGATGTGGCTGTAAGCAAGTTTGACAGTAGACTTACGATTTGAATTTTCAAATTATTCTTTCTTACATCGGTAAGTTGAAAAAATTGTATTTTACTGCTATTTAGGTGTCATCAATTGTCACTAAAGTACCAAATTTGAGTGAAATCAGTTGAGTTTTGTACAGTGGTGTTTGAAATATTGAGAATCAATAGAGCAGGTTTGAATACACAGCCAGAATAGTAATGCAGCTATGTGTGATCTTTATGGGCCTTGTGATAGATAAGCTTTGTTGCTAAGAAAATTACCTAAGATTAAGTAAGAAAGTACATGTAAATGTAGTCTGCTGCTGCTGCTACTGCTACTACTACTTCTGCTGCTACTACTTGTAATACTATTTCTACTCCCATTTAACTATAGTAAAAGTTCCTTTAACATATCTTTTAATGAGAAACTATTTTTTATTGACATGTGGTCAATGTCTCAACCAAATATGAATCTTTTTTTTTTTTTTTTTGGGGGGTCACACACTTTATGGAGATATTCCACTGTATCCCTGCCTATGGTCATGATAAAGTGCAAGTGAGAATCTTCCATTTTGTGAAGATGATATGACAACAATGACATGTTTCCTTTTTTTTCTCTCTCTCTCTCTCTGTCTACAGATTTCCAAGCCCAAAAGAAAGAAAGCACAAAACGGTGATGGTAAGTCCCTTGAAGCTAGATCTTCTCAGAGCTCCTCCTTCTTAGAGAGCTTTATCCAAACATGTACAGGACCTTGGCTGTCCATCTGTCATTTCTTCAAATGATTTCAATCTATACCTGCAGTATGCTTTACTTCTTTATTTTTCTTTACAAGGCCTGTCTTATTAAGAGTTGTCGGTGATTAGAATCCATTGCAACTTTAAAATCCATCGCTTCTGTGTATTAAAGAGATATAATAGGGGTTTGTGAGTTTGCACTTGATTGGAGGACCTGAGATCAATCATGATCAGTCGCAGCTCAAGACAGGCAGCAGAAGTAGAAAATTGCATTTCCTGTTTAATGGCAGGGTGTGTGTGTGAGGGAATCTCATTGGATGGATGTATTGCAAGAGCCAGTTGTAAGAATTCACTGACTTGACTCAACATCCTTCTGATTCTCCACATAATTATATTCATTTTCTCTTGGCAATCAGGTGACATGTTCAAGCCTCAAGGTAGATATACAAGGATTTTATTTGATTTTCATGTTGCCTTCTCCCTCTTTCTTCTTTCTACTGTTGTCTCTTAACCTATTTTTACCATTTGATTTAAGGGCATGTTCCCTTATGCCATTGATCAGAGTTCAGTACTAAACTCAACAAAAAAAAGTATAAAGCCAGCCAAAAGAATTCAGTAACTTGACATTCACAACACCTTTCTGGTTCTTATCAGTCATAATTTCTTTTTTCTTTTTTTCTTCATTTAGATGACATGTTCAAGGAGCGTACAGTATCAGCAAGGACCTTCTCACATTGGAAACCCATCACTAAATCATCTCAGGCTTTACTTATTCAAACAATTGATAGCGCCATCATGTGAGTATAGGAGGCTCGACACAATTTAATGGCAGATTAAAACAATATTTACTTTCTTTTGTTGCAAAGTTGATGTATTCTGATTCACACATATTTTCTATTTCGCCATTATCATTTCTCATTATCATTGTGCACCACTCTCGTTACAGTCATCATGCATGTATAATCACTTTAAATATATCATCATTATAATTCTCATCACAACCATTAACATCTTTGTCTTATAGTGTTGAACTGCAGATGATAGCCAAACAAATTATATGATTGATTTTATTAGCAGGGGGGTAATTTAGTCTGAAATTGAATGCAATGCAAGTCCTTCTAAAGCATATTTATAACCCATTGTCATTTGAAAAATCTTTGTCAAATGATATTTCCTCTTTTGACTTTGTTAGGGTCTAAGCAATCCCCAATCCCCCCACGCCATGTTGCTCTCTATCCTTGTAATGACATTTGAAAATCTTTGTTACATTTTCAGATCGGTGCTTTCTGAGACAAGCTCTGTGGCATATGCAGATGTACAAGATGTGCTCAATAGTCTGAAGAAAAGGTAAGGAAAAAACAACCATACCATATCAATGCTAGGAAGCTGGATGAAAAGGAAAAAACAACCATACCATATCAATGCTAGGAAGCTAGATGAAAACGAAAAAACAACCATACCATATCAATGCTAGGAAGCTGGATGAAAAGGAAAAAACAACCATACCATATCAATGCTAGGAAGCTGGATGAAAAGGATAAACAAAAAAAATAAATAGGTTGGTGAAAAAGGTTGAACAAGGTTGAACAAAATTGGACAAAAAAGAGAAAGTTTTTGATGATTGAAGTTGAGAGTACTAAACCTCAAATTGTTGGATTGGTTTAATAGTTAACTGACTCGATCAAGAACAACTTTCCCATTTGCTACATACCAAAATATTTTTTTTCTTCTTTTTCTTGAGAGATAAACCCAATAATATATCATGGATACCTCAAATGTTGTTTGAGATTATTCAGACCCAAAGATCTTTCAGTCATAAAAAATGTATTGGTCAACTTGCTATTAAGGGTGGATTGCCCTTTTCATAGTTCCTTACAACTTCAGATGAGACAACTGGAATTTTGCTTTTATAATTTCTGTACAGGATACTGGATAAGGCCAGAAATCTGAAGGCCCCTGCCACTAAACGCCCTAAATTCAACACACTGGAGTCTGCTTGTGTGAGTTTTATGCTATCTTCATTAATGATATTGATTTTGTTTTTGATTGTCTTCAGGTTTAGATGGGGATGACGATCAATAAATTTTTTTGGATCTAGCAATAGACCCCTGCATTATTTACTTGAACTGTGTTATTCTGCTCTAGTTTATTTGTCAGGCCTACTTCATTTTTGTGACATAATCAATTAAATAAGCTAGCATACACAGAAATAGATGTTTTGAAAGTGTACAAAATAGATTCCAAACAGAAGCCATAGCAAAGAAATGGCTGGACTACCGAAACAGTAAATAATAGATAACTATAGCAGGGGTCTTGTTAATTATTTTTGAAGGAGGTAATTTGAATTTTATAGGAGGTACCATCACTGCGAGGGAGCGAAGCGACAGAGAGTGTGGGAGGGGTGTCCCCCTCCCACGGTAGGGACCTTTGGGATTTTCCACTTGAAATCGTGCAATCTGGTGCATACCTAAGAAGAAAATTTGTAGTTATCTTTCCTACCTTGTATTACACATATATTGTAATAAACACACATACTGTTCATGTTTAATATTACATGAACAATCATAACTCATAAGAAAAGTTATTAAGTTGATAATTATTTATCACTTTGTACCATTACTTTGTAATTTTTAATTAAACTGAGATGATGCACCATACTCAATCTTTCTACATCATGATTTGTTGAATACATGTACAGTATTTAAATAATGGGCAGCAGAGGCTAGATTTTGATTTTTTTTTTACTTGTGACTTTTATTTGGCTCCCCATATAAATTCTCATTTAATTATTTTTTTTTGACATGAAATTATTGAATACATTTAAGAATTTACTTCAGTTCCTCGTGGTACCTCGCGGCCTCGAGATCGATTGCGATCGGAAGTTAGTTTTGAATATTCGCGGAGCGCGAGCTTGCATATATCATGCGAGCTAGCTGCGGGGGTCCGCCGGGGACGTCCGTGGCCGGCCTAAACTCAGCCGAGTTCAAAACTCTGTTGCCGATTTGCGCATCTCAGAATCTAAAGTACGTTGTCTCTAGACATTGCACGCACGTGTATAGGCCCCGGTTTCCGTGATCTTCAAATATCAAATCGGCAACGGATAGTTTGGTTACAGCGAGCTAGCTTCAGTTTTGTTATGATTAGTGTGTATATATTGTATTTTGTGCAGTGCATCGTCTTCTCGCGTGCACATCGGGATCGCAATGGGGTAGGGACGGGCGGGCTTGGCCGCGCTGTGGGGAGAACTGCGATGTAACGTAATTAGATAGATAGGTCTAGGTAAGCACGGACGACGTCGCGTTCGTGATCGTAAGGGATTTCGTCGACTGCGGCCGTGTATGTGCGGCACTAATTATATCTTGGACGAAATTAAGGAAATTTTGGATTAGCATTGATTTAGATCTACTTTCTGTGATTTTTGCAAGGTTTATTATAGGAATTATAGCCGGTAAGAAACAAGTGAATAGGCGGCAAGTTTTACCGGTTACCGGCTTTAAACGACAGCCCTGCTATAGAATGATGAGAACTGCTACAGAACCGTTGATGTCCAGAACAATAGAGGCATACATTTTGTTAAATGCAAAAGTGTAAAACATAAATGCAAAGTACATGTACACTGTACATGTATAACACAACTTACTACACTTTTAATGTTTGTATTTTAAATGGAAATACACATCTGGGCCCCGTATTACAAAGAGTTGATATCAATCGTAACTTATTTGCGATTGATATCAATCGCAACCATGTACATAAGAGATAGGAGAATGCAAACTTGCGATTGATTGGAGGACTTACGATTGATTTGGATCAATCGTAACTCTTTGTAAGACGGGGCCCAGGTCATTACTAGATTTTATCTCTAATTCAAAAGTAAATTGATTACTTTTTAACTAAATCTTAAATATAATTGCAATGTCTGTTGTGATTTGGCTCACAGCTAGGTATATGTGCTTGTTATTCATACTTCTGGGTATTGTGTATTTCTTGTAGCAAAAGTTAGAAAGTGAAGTCATAGAAGCGTCAAACCAAGAGGAACTCTTGTCAGAGATGGTGGAGCAAATGACAAGGTAAGAAAAATAACCATGAAAGGCTTAGATGATGGGAGAGGGGAAGGGTAGGGGGCTGTAGACACGTCAAATTTTGAGGAGCTTCTATCAGAAATGGTAAAACAGATAGCAAAGTAAGAACAGAAATATATAAACCCTGACAGGCTTAGGAGGGAGGAGATCTGTAGATGCATGCATCAGAGAGGAACTACTGCCAGGAATGGTAGATCACAAGGTAAGAAAACCCTGACAGCAAGCTTACAGTGAATGCAGTCATATTATGTGCTACTTTAGCTTGGTCATATACATTTCTCAAAATATAAAGGAAAGTTGTCACTGATTTTAACCAATCAAACCAAAGGTGTATTATGTTTAGGGTCATATCTTCATATTATATCCCTTAAACAGTGCAGTTCTTAGCCCAGTTATATATTTGGTATATTTTGATGCAAAATCATATTAAATCATTAGATGTAGATTTAATTCCATTTCTTAGATGATGTGCAATCTTAAACTCTCGGAGAAATTTTCATTGAGATGATAGGATGCAGATAAAAATTATTACAGAATTAAATAAAAAAAGCAATGCATTCTTGTGATATCAGCACCTCAATTCAATTTCCCTCTCCCTTTTTTTTCCTTGTTTCTTTTTTCCCCTTTTATCTCTTCTTTCTCCCTCTCCCTCACTCCTTCCCTTTCTATCTCTTTCCTTTTCTCTCTGTCTCTTCCTTCCCACTTCTCTCACTTACAGGACAGTGCAAGTAAAGGAAGAAATCTTAGAGGAACTTGAAAAAGCTGGCAGCAAAACAAAGAAAAAGTCCCAATTATGATATGATACAGTGTTCATTTTGTTTAACATTCTAAAACTAATATTGAAATAGGTATGAATACAAAGTTTAAAAAATAGAAATTCATACAACATGTAGGTCACAAGACTTGAAAAACTTGTATTAACAAACTGATATATATCAGTACATATACATGTATAAACACAACCTATCAGTAACTGATAGGGGATTGAAAAAAATATGTTACAACAGGTTTGACAGGCATAAATATTTAATTAATTTAAATTCTATCACAGGATGCTCTCTTGGCATGTTAGATAGATGAATGGGATTATACAAGGCTACTGATTAGATGGAGGAGGGTGGTTTTATATTATCTTCTTTTCACATTCCTCCTCCTCTCCCTTTTCTCTCTTTGTTTATAAATATATCACTCTTTCTCTCCCCCCCTCCTCCTCTACCCCTTTCTCTCTCCCCTCTTCCCTTCTCCCCCCCTCTCTCTCTCTCTCTCTCCTTATTACTGATTTCTTTCTTTGTTTGTTTTTGTCATCCCCCCCACCCCCTCACACACTGCTATGCCACTGACTGTCACAAGATATATCTTTGGAACGTAGAATAGCCTAAAGGGATATAATTTAAGCAAACCAAAATGTAAATATGATGACCTGCAATTGCATGGCTTTTTCATTCATTTTGCTATGTGAATAATGTATAAATGTCCTTGTCCTTGTAAATTATATTGTATTATGAGTAGATTTTGTATATTAAAAAAAAGACTGTACATTCAAATAATGAAGTCCTCTATGTTTGAAATAATTCACTGATGTTGGTGTAATTCAATCTGTTTTTTTTTTCTGTAGATGAATATTTAAGTTTACATTCTAAAAATTATTAAGCAGAGAAATGGCTCCAACCCTGAAGGATTTTACCAAAATCTTACCCCCGCCACCAAAAAAAAAAGTTAAACAAGTTATGAATGTAAATGCAATGACAAGGCTTCATTATAGTTCCATTTATGTTCAGTATTGATATACTGTTAATTTTCAACTTGTTTTTCCATGCCTGTGCCAAAATTACATTGCTTGTATGCATTTTATTAGTATATATTTATATTTCAAATAACATCAAGAGCAGACTTCTTATGAATTGGTATAGTCACAAATATCTCATTTCATACACACTTCTCCCAAATGTTCTTGTTTTGATGTTAAAAATAAAAATTACTACATACATATAGGTGCATACAGATGTATATGCTATGTCCTGCTCACATTAATTGATCAAACTTGAGCAAGGGATTAAATTGGGGGGGGTGGTGGGATAGAAAAAGTGTAGCCATGACATAGTTTCAATGCCATTTTTTCTTTAGTTATGAGCTCTGAATTTCAATAATTTTAGTTTGAAAACAAAAAGGTTTTCTTCAAAGTTTAGGTATCCTCCGTTTGGCACCTTTTCTGCTTTTGATGGAACACGAGATTTCAACTCCCTGCTTTAGAGCCATTTTGCCAAAATCTCCGTGTGTTCTCCCGATTAAGCTGCATGTTCCGCTTAAATGCCCAAATAACTTTTTTGTAAAGTAAGGAATTACAAACTTATTTTTGGGAATTGGATGAATGAATCTTTAGATAGATAAGCACAAACCTAAATGCATTCCACATAAAAGAACCAAATAAAAAACTAAAGCTGTAACCATATTGTACACTCTGCTTCTATGAGCATCTCCCCCAAAAAAAAAAAAAGAAGAGGGAGAGAAAGAGACAGACAGACAGACGGCAAGAGACACACAGAGAAATAAAGATGGAAGAGAAAGAGAGGTTATCATATTTTCAGGTGCGACACTTGATTAATAAGGAGCATGTTTTCCCATGTTACTTAATATGTACTTACGGTATATGCCAGATTGGGTTTTGCTGGGAACCCTCTCCTTGGTGGTGGCACTATCATTTGTGGACTTTCTAATTTCAAGACCATTGCTACATCCTCTGAAACTCCCAAACATTAAGAATAAACATCTCATACTTGTACAGTCAAACCTGTCTATAGCGACCGCCCAAGGGAAACACAAAAAGTGGTCTTTGTAGACGGGTGGTCTTTGTAGACAGGTGGTCACTAAAGCAGGTTTGACTGTACTAAACGTACAAACACACACCAACATTAGAGCAATGAGCAAGAAAATATTTTAGTTTCGTTTTTCATTTAATAAGCACAAAATATATATGCCATTTTCATATATAATCATAATTGACAAAGTGGACAGTTTGTGTGGGAGTTGTCATTGAATTGTGTACAATCAACAAGACATTATACAACATGTATATGATCACAAGTCAAATCAAAATGAAATGGATATTGATTATCCTGTATAAATACTAAGGATTTATACACTAGTCATCTCTTTGCATTTAAGAGGTGAACCACTAATACGTTAACTGATCTTTTGACTTACAAGAGATGAGTGTTACAATCAAAATAAATGTACATGTAATTGGTATATCAAATTCAAATGATTTTGAACAGGAAGAAACTGATAAAGTGAGTCGTAATTGAGAAATACCGCAGCGTGATATCAATAAATAAAAAAAATTAGATTTCCAAATAATTTGAGCTTGAATTTTGTATCTAACACCTATAACTGAATTTCCAAAGCTGTAACAATGGAATAAATTTGTAATTATTAATAATAATTGGAATTATGTAGCACCTTTTCCAGAGGATACAAAGGTGTTGTCCCTTAGTCTATAAACAAATAAAGAAGAATTGTAGAGGTATGTTTTCAGATGTTCGTGAAGAAGTCAAGTGAAGTACTATTTTTTAGAAATGCATTGAGTGTAATCCATAGGTGTGGGGGAAAATGGATTGCAAGGACTTGAATGAAGCCTGCCTGTTTTCACTCCTCTGCATTTATCTGTCCATATGACTTTCTATTTTCAGGATTTAATTTGTAATTTTGATAAATTTAAATCAATTACATGATTACAGGCAGTCAAAGCTCTGTCACACATAATCTCTATGTCTCGAACAAGAATTGGAGAAATTGAAGACTTGAACCTAAAAATTAGTCACAGAAATGAATAGAAGACAAACCAACCAATATATGACTTAGATTGAATCCTAGGTCGTACATTGAAAGAGGATTCTATGATTGGAGAAAAGTTACACAGAGCAGGAAAGCATTGATTGGACAGGTACTTAGTGCTGAGAAATCACAATACGTGTCTATACAAATACATGTACCTTCAACACATTATGAAGGACCCAAACAATTAATCCACACTTTTGCATATTAAACAAAGCATATTCATATTAAACATTTTAAAAATACATAACGATACTGTAGGTATATAGTTCTGGCAAGTTGTACAAATTATCAATTTCTTTCGATTCCTGTCTCTTAATGCATTTTCAATTCTACAAGTATATACAATAAATTGTACAATGAAGATTCTGAACCAGTAGCTATGGCCCTGTACATAAATATATATATTCACATTTTGTACAATACATTTTCTACAACCTTGTACATACATGTATCCTATGATCTAACCGTAAAGGTCAAAGTTCTATACAGTGCAGATAGGCTTCCTCATTTCCTTTCATTAAGTATCTTCAATACATGTACATCTGGAAAACAAAAAATCATCTCACTCTGTATCGTACCAAAAACATAATATTTCAAATTCCCTAAATCCTATGTACCTACGTTCTCTTATTTGTAACCCCAAAATAAGAAAAGAAAGAAGAAAAAAAAAAGAAAGAAGTGTGTTCATACAGCATAGTTCATATTCTCTGCAGCTATTCTTCTTGTCTATATGGTTAAAACAAGAAACAGTACAATGATGAATACGGTAGATTAAGGGAAGAAAACCTAGAAAGAAAAACACTTGGTAAAAAATATTAACAAGCAAATTTTCGCAAGCATTATTCCTCAACTACACAACATCAATGAAAATAACTATAACCTATATGTATAAACCTGTATCCTGTCATTTATGCGTTAAAGGCATGGGTCATCAGTTCTGCAGTGGGTCTGGACACATGTACAGTTTATCAACTTAATTATTCATACCCCTTGTAAATTTGATGGTTTTTTGTGTTTTTTGTAACTCAAGAATGAAAGGTGGACTGGTTGAATTAAGGACTCTGTTGAATACTTTCTAATAGATGTAAGCTTTAATTTTTCACATTCTCAAGAAACGTAAATCGGGCCAAATCAATTTTTAACATAATTGGACAAAATTACAAAACTTGGTAAGGGTATGAATAATTAAGATGTTAACTGTAGGTGCTACTGAGCTCCTGCCATTCTGGTAGAATGATGTATAATCATATGCTAGTATTACTTGGAAGGTTTTTTCTGGACCATCTTAGCTCATCCAAACATTTCTATTTTTCTCAATCTACTGTACACTGATTTAAAATAAAACCCTGTTTTGATAAACAGGAAGGCAGTCATGATTTCAAATAGAAGCAGTAAAAGATTAGGGCAGTATAATATGAAATTGACAAAATAAGAGTTAAAATGAGATAATTCATTCAAAACAAGCACCATATCCAGCAGTGGTCAGTACACTTATTACTGTAACAATGATTGAAATCTACAGATGAAATAAGCCTGCATTATAAGACTGCATGTACATGTACATACAGGTTGCAGTTGCATTATGATTGCTAGAATATGTGTTTTAATATAAACAGAAAATGAAGAACCCCTCTGTGGTAAATTTCTTTGTTCAGACAACAACAACAAAACCACAGACCTATGCAATTTGTTTTCATGTAAGCAAGACTCCCAATTCTCATTACCCGTACCCTATTCAATTGTTAATTTCTGTACTTCCGGTGTAATGGCTAGTTAAATCTTGGCTTGCATACCATCTACTACAAAAGGAAACTACGTTGTAACTCGAAACAAAGTTTTGCAAAAGTAATACAAAATTAATCTAGCAGATAAGTACATTGAATAAAATCCTGCTTTCAACACACACATTTCCATTCTAGCTCCTCATCATTATTGGAATACATAATTACGCCATACTCTTGATGTCTTTTAAAAATAAAGCTCACTTCTTTTCTCATAACCACACTGCACTGCTACGGACAGCTTCCATTTATCTTCCTGTAATTTTAAATAGATTTTCTTATATATATGATTCATTGAAATCTTAGATTCATTAGAATTGTAAATTGTAATAGGTGCAGAAGCATATCATACACGTCTTTAAATAGGGAAATGATTTGAATAAATATACACATCTGGTGCTAGATCAGTGCTACCTGTTGGAAGGCTGCTTCTTTCTCTTGAAGCTGCTCCGATGATGTGGCCTCGCCTGGACGTTCCCTGTCAAGCTGGTGGAAGTCAGCATGGTCTGGTGGTCGGAGCAGTGTCGTAGTCGATGGGACGGTGCTGCGAAGAGCTGAGCACTGTGAGATGATGAGAGCTGTTCTACATCGGATGCAGAGTGTGAGGAGCAGAGAGATGACATGGAGTTTGAGAGGTTACCTATCACCGAGGGTGTGGTCAGAGAGAAGAACTCTAGGGTAGGTACAGACAGCCAATCACTGTCATCTCCTGTACGACATTGCTCAGCCATGGCCTGTAACAGCTTCACAAAGTGATCCGATGTACCTCGGATCTCAGATTTCTGGAAATAAAAAGTGGGAATTTATGAGAAAAGTTGACATCAGCTGCCACGAAACACTTGCATACAATGTAGATAATTACAAATATATGTGTCTTCTATAGCACCAGTATAGCTCGGGCTAAAAATACAGTTCAATTCAAGTAAATCAGTCGTAATAGATGTACTACTAGTACTTCCTGTTGTCAAAAGTTGAAGAAAAAAATATGCCACTCCATGTGACATCAAAACTTAGTTGATGGGATTAAAATGTCTTGTGGATACCTTATATGGTGATAATAATTTATATTTTCCTATAAAGTTGAATGTATACATGTTGCTCACCTGTGGAAACTGACTGCTGAAGCGCCACAAGCCTCCAAAGCCAATGCCTGGGGAAAAAAATGGAAAAAGTTGTAAAACTTGAAACATGTATTAGCTAAATGAAAGAACTTTAAACTAGTGACCTCATACAAACAACTTTAAAATACTAGATGGAACATCGACTGCGCGCAGTCAAAAATGATGCCTCCGCCATAGAGCGTTTTACAAACCAAAACGGAAGCAATTTGTAATATTCAAGTTTGATAGTAATCCATTAACGGTTTCTCAGAATATCGTGATTACAAGCTATTTTTCATATACATGGCTCTGCAAGATATTCCTGTCCTGAGATTGATAGTAATCCATCTGTCGGTTCTAATTATAATGCGTTCACAAGCTATTTATATGCATACACAATGAGCCTCATGACCTTTGACTTTTGACCTCATGACCCTAAAATCTAATCAGTTCATTGGCTCTGCAAGATACATACATGTCTAGAGTTTGATGGTAATCCGTCCACCAGTTCTAATGATAGTGTGATCACGAGCTATTTTTGCATACATAATAAGCCCTGTGACCTTTGACCTTTGACCTTGTGAACCCAAAATCTAATCAGTTCATTGGCTTTGCAAGATACATACATGACCCAAGTTTGGCGGTAATCCATCAATCGGTTCTTCAGATAACACGATCACGAGAACGGGACGTACAAACGGACGGACAACCAGAAAACATAACGCCTCCGGCTACTTTGTAGCGGAGGCATAGAAATCATCCTTACAGGTGTTTTGAAACAGTGTGTATAATAAAACTGATTGTTTCCTAGCACCACTCTGTCATTCCCTCATCCATGTCCCCTCGGCTTTGTGACATCACATCCCATTCCATCCTCTTTTTAGAGCCTACCCCTCCCACATCCCACATCCCACAATTAAATGACTAAACCCTTCTGGACCCTATGCTACCCCTTCACAGTACCACACCCCTTACATTCTCGCATTCATCGACCCTGCCTCATCCAACTGCATTGCTCTCTTCTTACAAACTTTATGCAGCATACCCTTAGAAGATTACCAAGCTGTTGTTCCTGGCCAATGTCATGGACCCATGTACTCTGGAAAATACAATCCTTCCCCTTTCCTGACCAAATTCTCTACTTCACCCCTTTCCCTATCTATCCTATACCCACTCAATCCCTATCCCTTGTCTGTCAATTACAGGAACCTCTTACATCAGCACAGACCCTATTATATACCCTACCCCTTCCCCTGCCCATCAAAGAATTCCTTGTACTGTGCTAAGAGGTTTACCTTGTAGATTTGTAGGTTGTATTTGGCCTTCTTCACTAGCCAATGTGTTCTGTATTATACTCTGTACTGCTGCCAGCATGGCTTGATTGTCACACGTCCTCAGCACATGGCTGATCTTGGAATCCAGTAATGAGTACCTAGAGAGACATATTGAAATCATGTATTAAATCATCTGCTTAGTTCTAGATGGGTGTTAACTCTATGTAACATGCTAATAAATCACTTACTTATGACTCTCAATACCGGTATATGAGAGTCAGAAGGAAGCTTCCAAATGTAAATCAGACAAACTAATTTTAAGAGAAACATAAGGATACACAAAACTTATATGTACCGGTAATGCAAAATTGTAAGTTATGTTGCCCAACAGGATGCATACAGTTTCCACCTCAGACTGAGCTACTTTTCAAACAAACATCCAGCCTCCTTGAAGATACAAGAACACATTCTGTTTAACAACAAACTAATGACATTCTCCACTTATCTGTCCACAATGTACTTACAAGCAACTTGTCACATGGTGTTGGCTTCTGTTTGCTATTCATTACTTCTTGACAATGTAAAACTAACTTCTTCATTAAGGGAACTCTTTCCAGAATTCAATACAAAAAAGTGGTTACTTAGATTGAATTCTTAACATCTAGTTTTAGTTGCTTTTTAAAAGCTTACCCGAGCTGAATCACTCTCAAGTCAGATAAATTTGTTATCACTGCTTCATTGAATATAAAGAAATGTTAGCTTATAAAATGATGAAGTAAATGAGCATTCTACATGCACATATCTATCAGCCTTAAACGCGGACATGATTTTTTTAATGTTTACAACTTACAAATATGAATAGCATGTTTAAGGTATATTGAAATGCTAATAACCTAGTTACAGTGACCAGACCGACACCGGAACAATGGCAGACCAAACAAAGAATGATATTACCCTGAATGGCCAATATTTTGTTCTTATCTGTTGGTTTGGGGCCGGTTTGGGGTCGGTTAGGCAGTGTACCTGGGGTAGAAATAGGTAAGCAGCACATTTTCTTTATACTTACACAGTAGGAAACACTTGTGGGAAGACTTGGCTTGCTTCAGCTAAGTATTCATAGAGGATCCCCACACCTCCTCCATTCATGTTACGTACAAGGGTAGCCTGTCAGGGTAAGAACACAAGCAGTGTGGTGATTAAACAAGCTAAAAACACACAATATTGGAATTAATTATGAATAAGAAATTAAAAGAAGATTTCATTATGACAATGTAAAAGATTGGTCTCATTCATTGTTTTCAGAGTGGAATCAGTATAGAGAATGTGCTGGTATGTATTATGGTTCACATATATGTGGCTTCTCAGGGAATAATTTTCCTGGTATCGCATAGCAATTTGCTATGCATTTTTTATATGACTGCTACACAAAATTTCTTTTGTGTAGCAGGTTTTTTACATAGGACTGTACAGAACTTTGTTTAAAGTATTTTTCCCATCGACCAAAACAGCTAATCAAATTTGAGAAGTAATATTATTCCCTGCTTCTAAATTGAAACTATCCATGTTTAACACAATGTTATTTTGGGAGACAGAAGTATAGCACATATTATATAACACCTAAGTAGATCCTTGTCATTTGATTAGAGGATTGTTGGTCACATGATATTCAATAACTATAATATTGCACTGGCGTGTATTTTTGGTTATATTTGCCGTAGTACAATGCAACTAGCATGCAGTTTTGGTTATATTTAGACTGCGTACCTCTCTGCCCTGCGCGTATCCCATTGTTTTCATTATCTTAGCTGCGCGCATCTGACGCGAAGGCAATCTGAATGTTATCGAGAAGGCCTGACTCCAAATTTAATTTATTATTAATATAAGGGGCAAAGCATGATTTCCTGGAAAAATTAACTTACGTTCTATTAGATCTACTTAGATGTTATATAAAACAAATAATGAGTGTTTTTCATTCATTTGTTGAAAGATTAATGTTAATTCTATTCAACTCATGAAAATATTCGAACTATTGAACTCATAAGCATTCATTATTTGTATATTATTGTGCTGTGACTTATGTAATGATCACCGCGAATAAATACATGTACTTACCAGAACAGTTAGAAGCAGAGCTTGTACACCTGACTCTGTGAGTACTTCATCATTAAGAAGCACATTCTCTGATGGTGTAGAGACCTTCCTTTCCTTCCTAGGTTGAGGTATAGTCATACCCGTACCACTGGTCCTTCTCTCATGCCTAGTTCTCCTCTCTCCTACCCCTCCCTCACCACTACCCCCTGACGATGCCCCACTGACTACCACTTCAGGACTGCGAGTGCCTCTTCCTGTGCTGTGGGGCGGGAGATCCAAGCTCTTGTATTGTTTTAATGGCGACTTGTCAACCGTCATCGTCCCTTGCTGCTGCCTCAGCGCTGAATCCAAGCTCCGCTGTGTCTTCACGGCAGCATTCGTGATGCCTGGGGTCTTGTGCGGGGATCGTAGCTTCTTGGAGGGCGACCTTTGTTGTTGAGCTGGATGGTAGACGTTATGAACTTGGACGAAGACTGAGTTGTCAAGCTCCAGTGTCTCTGGGGATAGGTTAGGGTAGTTACGACGCATGCTGCAGCGACTACGCACCTCCTCAGATACCGGTAAGAGAGCTGCTAGGTATGCCACTGATTCCATGTTTACATCAAACTTGTCACTATAAGAGGAATAAATATTACATCACATAATATGACCAAATAAAAGTTAGCAAACCTTTGCTAGAAAATGAGAATCTATTTCGATAATTTTATATTGTTTTCATGTTAGATTGATGGAAATATCATGCAGGCCATCATATTTTCATTTGCCAACAACTGAATATAAATTAATTCTATCTCAAAAATTAGCAAGAACCCTAAAACTCATATCTTTAATTAACAGGAAGGCAAAAGGTAAATTCCAATGCCACTCTCCAAAAACAAATCTTTTCATTTAACTTTATGATGTAGATTTAAACACATTTTTATTTATTTATTTATTTCAACAGGGTAGCCCCATCAGTAGATAAGATACCGTTATACTTGGGGCCCTGCATAGCATGAAATACATATAAAGACACATATGGCCCGTCTTATAAAGAGTTGATATAAATTGCAACTTATTTGTGATTGACATCAATGGCAACTATGTACATAAGAGATAGGAGACTGCAAACTTGCGATTGATTGGAGGACTTGAGATTGATTTGGATCAATCGTAACTCTTTATAAGACAGGGCCTAGGTGCTCTTGCTAGCACAGTACATTATATTTGCATAGTGTATATTATTATTATTATTTATTATCATTATTGTCTGCAAGGTCACACTTAATTTGGCTTCAGATAAGTCAAAACTAAAAGAAGAAAAAAAAGATGTTAGGTTCTTACCAATTTCTGTGCTTGCATACAATGTCTAACATCAGGTTGAGGATGCGAATTGTTCTTGACACTGTAGCACTGGTAGGATGCCTGAAACCTGTATTACAATGTAAAATGAGAAACACAGCAGAAATGATTTTCATATAAAATCAAGATCTATCAAGATATGTTCATTACATAAATTACTCAAAATTCAAGATCTATGCAATACATAACTAATCCAAAGCACTCGTGTGTTAATTGTTTTCAGGAAAGAATGATGGTAGTCAAGGATGCAGTTGTCGTGAAAAAATTTGGTGAACAATCCATCATTCTTATGTGATTTAACATCAACCCATGTTTTCTTAATGCCACTTTCAGGCACGTTCATTTCAAGATTTTTAAAGCAATCAACAGATGTGAGCTTCAATGGCTATCAAAGAAATGCTAAACTAATTTCCTTGTTTGTGTCAAGCATTAGTTTGATAACATTCCTTTCATACACAGGTAGGGGACAAACTGATGTTGTTTACCTTTGAGTAGATGTCCCACTAGAGCAAAGTTGAAGTTATACTTGAAGCTAAGACCAACTGCTAGATCCATCTGCTTGAACTGGAAATCCAGAGGTTCTCTAACAGCCATCAGTACTACCTCTGGACTCTGTTTACAGACATAAATGAGTAAATTAAATCATCATTTGTTAACCATTAAGGACTATCAACACTTCTTTACACATGACTTTATCTTGACAGTTACAATTAGCTTGAGTGAGAAAACAAGGGATGATAAAACGCTATATAGAAGCTAATAAAGAAATAGGGTATAAGTTTCTATGACCAAAACTTATCATTGCTACTAGGCTAAATAATTTAAGACAGTCCTCCTACAAATTCTTTAAAAAAAAGAAAAATATCAAATAATTATGTCAGATTTTGTTATGATTCAATCTTACTATTGTTCATGTTGTTTATGTTTTCATCAGACTTCTATTGTCTGTTATGCTTGAAAGAGAACTTACCGTGTCTTCGAACAGTCCTTGTTCATCCAGGCAGTGTAGATTCTGTTCTAGCATGGCCATACCTGCTGCATACAGAGCAGCTTCCTCTAGCTGAAGAACAGCTATGGATACCCAGAACAGTAGCTTGTGCATCAGAGAATCCTGTACCGATCATACCAAATAATCATACATTACAAAACTTTGCAATTTTGGAAGATGCCCGCATTATCCTGCATCATAAAACCAAACTAGAACTGAAGGATGGCTTTCTGTTCAAGGTCAACCTTACAGCTGAGGGGAGGCAGGTAGATCACTAAGTGCCCAGTTTAATCGAAAGTACTCAATCTGAATAATTGTGTTAATAAAAGCAACAGAGAAGCAACAGAAACACTTTTAATCTTCAGGGTTATATCAGAGAGTCATGGCCACCACATGTTTCACAATATCCTGTATTGAGATGATAAAATAAACAAACTTTACCAATGGACCATTGGTTGGAGTTAAGTACTTTTGAAGAAAAATACACCCACAATCAGACCGGACCTATTTTAATTTAGGTAATCTCTTTCTCCACTCCTTTCGCTTATGAATTGACTGTACATGCTACATATGACATTTGCTGTGGTGTTTTTTTAAAGGCAGTTTATGTCTTGTGTGAAAAAGGCTTTATTTAAAGATGAGTAAATCAATCCTACCTTCTCCAGCAGTGGTTGCAACCTGGTCATAGCAATGACGATAGACTCGATGTAGAGCAAAGAGCTATTCTGCTGAACGCCACTCCCATAACAATCCTTCTGATTGATAGCATTATGTACAGCATGAGCTAGGAAGCGGAGAAGACTACGCATCTCGTTAGGTGACGTTGACTTGTTGATACAGCCAAAGACTACCATGGCTCGGGGCTGGAGAGCTGGGTTGTTCTGGAATGCAAATCTGGTAGGATTAAGAAACATACAAGAGTTTCAAATGCTTGGTACAGTTGATTAACCCCTTATGTGCCATGGCAAACTAAGAAGTTTGTTCCTATGGAAGTAATCTAATGCCAAATTTAGCAATGAAATAAAAGCATTGCACATCAAAAGTGTTCTGTCTAAAGTTAATTTATGAAAACTGATCAAAGATTGGTAGACACAGAAGGGGTTTAAAGCCACATTTTGAATACAAATCAATTTATACCTAGTTCAGGAGACATGTTACTTTTACCCATATGTGCTTACAAAATGATACCGATATTGTTATATATGGTATATGTTGTGCACATTAGACATGAATATGTTACATAAATCATCATCATACTTACTTCCTGGTGAGTTCTGTCCATTCTTTCAGCCACTCACATGTTGGGATGTCCTTCGTACAAGACTGCACAAACCAAGGTAAAAAATTCAAAGTCATTACTGGGTATATCAAAGAATCATGATGATGATATATACATATATATATAAAAGTGCATCTAGTAGTGCATAAGTAATGGCTTCCACACTGCTGAGAATTTGTGCTCTCTGTTTGCTGTCAAGTGTTCTCTACCCTTTTCACACCCTACCTCCCTCAGTCCTTAACAACTCCCGCCTACTGTACCACCTCTCTTCCTCTCCACCTCTCTCCTCCCTTCTCTCCCTCTTCTAACTCACCTCCCTTTTCACACCCTACCTCCCTCAGTCCTTAACAACTCCCACCTACTGTACCACCTCTCTTCCTCTCCACCTCTCTCCTCCCTTCTCTCCCTCTTCTAACTCACCTCCCTTTTCACACCCTACCTCCCTCAGTCCTTAACAACTCCCACCTACTGTACCACCTCTCTTCCTCTCCACCTCTCTCCCTCTTCTAACTCACCTCCCTTTTCACACCCTACCTCCCTCAGTCCTTAACAACTCCCACCTACTGTACCACCTCTCTTCCTCTCCACCTCTCTCCTCCCTTCTCTCCCTCTTCTAACTCACCTCCCTTTTCACACCCTACCTCCCTCAGTCCTTAACAACTCCCGCCTACTGTACCACCTCTCTCCTCCCTTCTCTCCCTCTTCTAACTCACCTCCCTTTTCACACCATACCTCCCTCAGTCCTTAACAACTCCCACCTACTGTACCACCTCTCTTCCTCTCCACCTCTCTCCTCCCTTCTCTCCCTCTTCTAACTCACCTCCTTTTCACACCCTACCTCCCTCAGTCCTTAACAACTCCCGCCTACAGTACCACCTCTCTTCCTCTCCACCTCTCTCCTCCCTTCTCTCCCTCTTCTAACTCACGTCCCCTTTCACACCCTACCCCCCTCAGTCCTTAACAACTCCCACCTACTGTACCACCTCTCTTCCTCTCCACCTCTCTCCTCCCTTCTCTCCCTCTTCTAACTCACCTCCCTTTTCACACCCTACCTCCCTCAGTCCTTAACAACTCCCGCCTACAGTACCACCTCTCTTCCTCTCCACCCTTCTCTCCCTCTTCTAACTCACCTCCCCTTTCACACCCTACCCCTCAGTCCTTAACAACTCCCGCCTACTGTACCACCTCTCTTCCTCTCCACCTCTCTCCTCCCTTTTCTCCCTCTTCTAACTCACTTCCCTTTCACACCCTACCTCCCTCAGTCCTTAACAACTCCCGCCTACTGTACCACCTCTCTTCCTCTCCACCTCTCTCCTCCCTTCTCTCCCTCTTCTAACTCACCTCCCTTTTCACACCCTACCTCCCTCAGTCCTTAACAACTCCCGCCTACTGTACCACCTCTCTTCCTCTCCACCTCTCTCCTCCCTTCTCTCCCTCTTCTAACTCACCTCCTTTTCACACCCTACCTCCCTCAGTCCTTAACAACTCCCGCCTACTGTACCACCTCTCTTCCTCTCCACCTCTCTCCTCCCTTCTCTCCCTCTTCTAACTCACCTCCCTTTTCACACCCTACCTCCCTCAGTCCTTAACAACTCCCGCCTACTGTACCACCTCTCTTCCTCTCCACCTCTCTCCTCCCTTCTCTCCCTCTTCTAACTCACCTCCCTTTTCACACCCTACCTCCCTCAGTCCTTAACAACTCCCGCCTACAGTACCACCTCTCTTCCTCTCCACCTCTCTCCTCCCTTCTCTCCCTCTTTTAACTCACCTCCATGATCTCTAGCAGAGCATCAGTGATAGCTTCCAAGCTACTCAGAGGCATGATCTCTGTCTGCTGTCCTGAAGGTCTTTCCCTGTAGCTCGACCTGAAGGCTGCTACGGTAGCTGATTTCACTTTGCTGATACCAAACATCTTCTTGAAGCGTGTCAGAGAGAACTCAGTGAGAGCAAGATGTAGGACCTTCTGAGTCTCCTCTGCAAGGAAACGTTAATGAAACAAATTACAAATATTCTTTCAAGTCTTTAACCCTGATGGGTTTCAAGACAGACTTTGATCTTAAGGCTAAACATGAACTCACAGTTCTATTAAACACTGTAAACACTGTAAGTACACGTGTGTCCGATATAACATCAGATAGAATGTTAATTGAGGTCCTAGGTAAGGGAAATCCCCAAAGTGTATGGTAACCAAAGATACACTTGTTCATCCAAATCTTATTGATAAAGGGAGGAGAGACTTCTCATGGTTCAGATGTATACCAAGGCCCATAAATGAATGAAAATTGAGCTTTTAAACCTTAAAATGGACAATATTTTGCCAATATCTTGTTGTAAAATTGGGATAAAAAGTACACCCTGTATGCACCAAGCCTTACACTATACATTTGTCTTGATTAATAAACACGACCTGCAAATGCTATATCAAACACATTCTGACTGGAATATTGGTTTACATGACATGGTTTGAGTCTTACAACACATGGTTTTCAAATATTAAACATGATTGGAAAATGTAAACACTGCAGGGTATGTTCGGTTTGGATTACTGGTTTTACATACCACTGAACTTGAGTTGTGAGCATGTACAGAGAGAGTGGATGATGTTGATAACTAGACCATGGATGGAAGCTCTCAAGGCTAGTGGTCCCGTTGACACCAGCATGGTGATGATATGGAACAGAGCTGGTAGGTTGTTGGCAACTGTAAAAAAGAAAGAGATTTATACAAAACATTTTAACCTAGATTTGAATGAGGGCAATGCAAACATTGTGCAAAGATAAACTGTATTCCCTTATTGAAATACAGAAATGCACCACATACAAAATAATTAAAAGCTTTTTAAAAATGTTCTTTTAAAATTCCAGTCTTTGTTTTTTTTGTCAGGGTTGTTGCTTTCTGTTGGAGGTATATAAATGCAGAGAATGTCTCTCAATAGATGGTGAGATGGTTAAGCTGTCCACTCTATGGCCTGCCAGGGTTACATCACTATATACTCCTTGTGACTTTAAAGGCCTATTTAGGGATGTAAATAATCTTACCTGATTGATACCATCTGTAAAACCAAATTGCACAAACACCCTAACCCACATTCATATTAATCAACACTAAAACAGATTTGAAGGTGTTTAAAACTTTTCAAATTCCCATAAAATATAAGAGAGAAAGAATGGTTGAATATCTCACCATCCAAGCAGTTGTCGAAGGAAAGCATGAGAAGGTAACGAGTCAAGATGGCGATGTCATCCCACATCAGATGCTTCTCAAGGGTTGCTGTGGGTGACAGGGATGTCTTCTCTAGGATCTGAGTAATAGAACATTAAGCATAGGGGACATAAGTTATAAGCCCTGGGGGTGTTTCACAAAGATCATAAGTTGAACTTAACAATTATGGAAAGCCATTAGCATCTATGAAAATATTTTATACAAGTTATTTTAAAAGGCATACAATGTTGATTCAAATCATTCATATTTTCTATTTATCAAGGAGATTTCATTTTCTTGATGTGGAATTAATAAAAAGTGTAAAATACTTGAATTTTCGCTTTTGAATATATATTTTTTTAAGGCTACAAATGGCTCTCCATAATTTTTAAGTCCAACTAAGTTCGACTTAGTAGTGTAGTGTAAGGACACATAATCTTTATACTGAAGGGAGGCACAGCTCAAGCACAGATTGTATTGGTGTAAACAGGGTCCATCTACAGCTATACAAACTCTTGATTTCATGTCGTGTCATGAAGATGGATATCAATCTCATTGTACTGGAGAAGTTTGCCATAAAACACACATTACATGAACTGCTCCTTCTGCTATCCTATGTGACCACATGACAATGTATATCCCGGGAAGTCTTGATTAATTTGAATTTGAAGAAAAAAAGCAAGAACAATAGATCTTCATTCATTTATTCTTTCTCTAGTCTAGATAGTTTTGGTATTAATCAAACCAACTATTGCGATAGGTTCTTACATTGCATAGCCTCTCAATGACCTTGGCAGATACTAGTTTGACGTTAGCCGATGCTAGTGCTACAGCTGTGTCTGCCATCACCTCTGCTCTGGGTAGACCTCCACCAGACACACTCGTCTGAAACAAAAACAAACAAAAACAAAGAATAAAATAAATAACAATTCAATGTGATTTTGAAAATACAAAGAAACATGGATTCATCTTTGATATGTCAAAACAGAACAGTACTTTACAATTGCATTGTGTATCATTCTTTTTAGCAGTCAGGCACATGTAAAATAAATGGTCAAACAGCTGCATATGTTACCATGTACTTACCTTGATGAAACTGTCGAGGACACAATCAATGAGGTCTTCTACCTGACCGATGTTACCCCAAACCTTAGCTTGAATGGATGGATACATCTGCTTCTCTGTGATAGTCATATGGATCAGCTTGTCTAAGACAACAGTCAGTTTGTATCTCTTAGACTCGTCAGATCTCTTGCTGAATCTGTAAGAAAAGTATATTAAATGTGTTTCAAGATCATAAACTTTTTCCACTACAGAGCAGGCCTCTGTAATAAACTAAAAGAAGATTATGCTATATCAAAATGACAGTCAGGAGTAAGTGGGTAGTGTGTGCTTTACATCACTGGAATATTAATATTATGGCATAAACCTCATCCTCATTATTTTGTGGTTCCCTATTCAATCAATTTCTTTTTTATAATCCAAGCTCAGAAACAAACATCCAAAGTCTTATAAAAAATGTTCTTCCTCCATGTATAACACTTCAGCATGGGTCAATTCTTGTAAGGGAGATATCATTGATACATGAAGATCTCTTGTACGCATTCCATCTAACAATGTTTTCCCTTCTATCTATGCTACCATCCCTGAAACAAGAGTTAAGATCTTCACGATATAACTTCTCTTTTCCTAACACCCTCCCTCAATAGAGAAAAGAGCTTTACCTGGTGAGGTTTGGTAACCATGGCGTCATGTATTCCAGACAAAGATGCTTCAGTTCTATGCTGATCTTACTGAATCCAGTGATGCATTCTTGCAAGAACTGTAACAAAGAGAGCAACAATGCAACCATCAAAGATTCATACAGAGAGCAATAGATGAAGGAATATATAAAATATGAAATAGGAACATGTCAGCGCTTTTCTACGACATCATCCTAATTAATGCACGAGATCTTGTCTCCTAAAGTATTCATTCAACACTCCCTGGATCAGAAGGGCTTAAAGGTACTATGTCCCATTTGCAGGCCAAAAAAATGAAAAGGTTAAATTCCAACGGCATTTGAAAGACAATACTAATTTAGAACTTCCCTAAAAAAAGGGGGCTTGAAAATGTCTTTAAGTGGGAAAATAACGACTATTAGTTGTCGAATCGACTTAGGAGCTATAGAGCCAGTAAGTAATAGTCTGATTTTTCAGACCATTGTACCGAATGGTCGTACGTTTTATGCTGCGCAAAGATTCAATCAGTTTAATTTTGGCCATTACAAGAAGTGGGTTATTGATGTAGACAAATGCTCATGTACCCTTTACAGCTCATTTTATGTATGTTATTACCAAAGATGAAAAAGCCAGTCAGTCACTCAATAGTGTCTGACAGTGAAGTCTAGCAAGTAAACGGGTTTCCTTGCATAATTTGAATATTAGGACACTGCTAACGTTCAAATTTCACAGATAGGACATACATGACATATTCATAGTTCTTGCAAAGTTCTACAGAATTTGATGTTGGCTGCAAAAGGGACATAGTATCTTTAAACATGTTATATTTTCAATATGATGCTTGAGTCTCAAACCCTTGAACATGGCACTTATACAATATGAATATCAACAACTGAACTTTCACTGTCATACTGCGAACGACTGCTTCTGAGAGCCTTATAACTGGTATGTTCATGTCAGAAAAGACTACGAAAGAGACTTGCAGCATAACAAACATTCAGAATTTCCAGATTAGATTTGTATTTCTAAATGCTACATGTATTAGTTTAGACCTACCTCTAGTGTAAGATGAGGTTCATTTGCAGCCAGGGTCTTACTGATAGAAACAATGAAGATGGTGTTGTTTGCAGGGATGCATAGACCAGAAGTCTCAAGCAGCTGACCTTCGATCTTGAGGTTAAAGGTCGCCGTCAGGGCACATAGCAGGTTGTAGGCAGCTGACCTCAGACAGGGGTCATTGCTACCAAGGTTCAATAAGGCCTATACATAAACATAACAAAATGTTAATAAGCTGATGACAAAAAGAAATTAAATCATCAAATAAGACTTCTCAGAAAGTATTTTGGCCCTTAACAACAAAATGCTTATTTCCCCGAAATTCCTTTTTTACACAATGCAAAAAAACGACTTTGCTTATCACCAAACTAAGATCATAAAAGTAAAATCATTCTAAACTCCCTATGATTGATAACACTAAGCCCATGTCTATAAAGTTTAAATGACAACACATAAACACAAGATTGAAGAAAAACTAGATGGAACTTCAACTGCGCGCAGTCGAAAATGATGCCTCCGCCATAGAGCAATTTTACAAACCAAAATGGAAGCAATTTTTAAAATTCAAGTTTGATTGTAATCCATCTGTTGGTTCTAATGATAACGCGATCACGAGCTATTTTGAGATACATAATGAGCCCTGTGACCTTTGACCTCGTGATCCCCAAATCTAATCAGTTCATTGACTCTGCAAGATACATACATGACCCAAGTTTGGCGGTAATCCATCAATCGGTTCTTGAGATAACGTGATCACAAGCTATTTTGCATACATAATGAGCCCTGTGACCTTAGACCTTTGACCTCGTGACCCCAAAATCTAATCAGTTCATTGACTCTGCAAGATACATACATGGCCCAAGTTTGGCGGTAATCCATCAATCGGTTCTTGAGATAAAGTGATCACGAGCTATTTTTGCATACATAATGAGCCCTGTGACCTTTGACCTTTGACCTCGTGACCCCAAAATCTAATCAGTTCATTAGCTCTGCAAGATACATACATGACCCAAGTTTGGCGGTAATCCATCAATCGGTTCTTGAGATAACGCGATCACAAACTATTTTTGCATACATAATGGGCCCTGTGACCTTTGACCTTGGACCTCGTGACCCCAAAATCTAATCAGTTCATTAGCTCTGCAAGATACATACATGACCCAAGTTTGGCGGTAATCCATCAATCGGTTCTTGAGATAACGCGATCACAAACTATTTTTGCATACATAATGGGCCCTGTGACCTTTGACCTTGGACCTCGTGACCCCAAAATCTAATCACTTCATTAGCTCTGCAAGATACATACATGACCTGAGTTTGGCGGTAATCCATCAATTGGTTCTTGAGATAACGCGATCACGAGAACGGGACGTACGTTCGTACGGACGGACAACCAGAAAACATAATGCCTCCGGCTACGTCGTAGCGGAGGCATAAAAAAGCATGACAACAATCAATCAGATTTGAGAACAGGGTATTACTGTTTTTAAAAGTCCATGTACAATTTATGAGGTTTCACTATTTTTAAAATGAAGTACTGTTGACATACCATATTGAGGAGGGTGCCAGGAACATCCATGGGTTTGATCTTGGAATGTACTGCTACTGTCTCTTGCTGTAAGAAAACAGAAATGACTCATAATGCTCTCCTTCAACACCAAGTTAACTAATCTAGTACTATCGGATTCAGAAATATATCAAAGAAGACTTCATCGTTCTTGATTTTTACATGTCCTTTGTAAGCTTTATATGTGTAAAAAATTGGAGTATTCCCTTGACTGCTGAACTCTTCCACTCACAATAGTTTAATATAGGGATCACATGATTCCTATAGCCAACAGGTTACATTCCAATTTCATACTAACAGAGTGCCTTTCTCTGTCTTATGATAATAAAAATAATCTAAAAATACCCTACAAAATGTTTACATTGGAAGCAAGTGACAATTCTCCCTCACAAGAAAGAAGCTAATTCCCAAGTAAATCATCAGTATATATCAATTTATTCTCATTCATTTCAAATGCGTATTGCTCCCTCTCACAGCCTAGCAAAATTACTTCCTCTAGATCAATGTTCATATCTTCATTCATTTGGCTGGCTGGAATGCTCCCCAGGGAGTGGAGAATGTGCATACATTGTGTGCGTGTAAGCTTGAATCCAATGACCGGGGTAATAATATATATCTGTAAAGCGCTTAGAGACATCATCGATGTATTTAGCGCTATATAAAAGCGGAATATCATTATTATTATTATTATTATTATTATTTGTTCTGCATGAACTGATTTCTCCTCTTACTGGTTGTTGTCTCTCCCATCTGGTTCTGATATGCTGGATGGCTTTAGCGACCTCTTCACACTCCTGGTGCATGAAGGATAAGAGACGACCTTCTTGCAGCGTCACTGTGAACTGGTTCTCATCTACCAGAGCAACCTATCAAAACCATAATCAAGTGCACAATAAGACATGGTGTTAGGTCCAATAGTCCAGATAATTAGAGTTCTGCATACATTAAATGTGGCAATACATAATTATCATCATACAGTATACATCTACACATTAAGTTATGGCTTTTGTAACCTCTTCACACTTTTTGTATCAACTTATCCACATCCTAGCTTTCTTGATTAATTATTAAACACACAAGCAAAGAGGTAATAATATAGATGTACATCAAAACTTTGACTCATTATTGCAGTGTTAGGGCAATTAATTTCATTTCACTTACAAAACCACATTTTTGGATGCTATGACATCTATATTAATTTTGATGCAAAACTTGAAGAAGGAAAAATCTTCAAAAACACAATCAATATGATTTCTCATTTCAGTTAGTAAGTAATAACACAGCACAAGTACAATTTATGAAGCTGCTTTTTCAAACACTTAGTTACTCTAGAACTCCATAATGTCTTACCTCATCAATCTCTGAAGCTAGATAGATGTCATTGAGTAAGACAGGCTGGACAAGGATCTTAGTCTTCTCCATACATGTCACATGGATTGCACTGGAACCAACCTGATAAAATAAATAAATCATTGATTTATACAAGATATCTAGAATTCAGAACATATTCTCTATGGCAACGTACAAGGAGCTTTCCTGTACAGCTATATGAAGTTGATGTCAATGCTTTAAGAATGATGTATAAATGATAAATTTAACTTCATGTGGCTACATCAACTTCTCAAAATTTCAAGTCTCATAATAGCCAATCAATGGCAAGAAAATGTATCTAACTATTTACTTTTAGGCCTTTCAAACCAATAAGATTGGACATCTTTATTCAACAGCTAAACCACATCTGTCATTGAACTTAACACTTTACAGGAGACAATCATACTCTGTTACATATAAAACAATAACACAAAATGTCTTCTCCCTACCTTGATAGCAACTTTGATATCCTTGTGTGAGTCTGATAGCTTCAGAGCATTGTTGAATACTTTCAGATCTTCATCCAATCCTAGTGTAGCTTTGTGTAACCTCTGTTGATCAGGCTCAATGTATTCACCCAGCTTGGCTACTGACTCAATGAATATGATCCGTCGGTTACCCTACACAAATACAATAATATGACACCTTCAATAAAGCATTGTATGAAGAAACTTTTTAGTAAATTACTGAAAAAATCATGCTAAATATTTCATTCAACTTCAGTATATTACTCCTGACGACGGATAGTCAACCTATTCGAAACGTCGAGCCACTCCCGCCACCCATCCTCTCTAAGCGCTATAGTTCTCCTTAGAACTATAAGCTAAGAAAGATAACCAACAGTCTTTTTCAAGACTACACCAACAGTCTTTTTCAGGACTACACACCCTCAAGAAAGATTACCAAGAGTTCTTTTCAGAACTGCTCAATCCTCCCTCTCTCTCACATGGTGCACCCGCAAGCCTACTGTATATCTACATCACCATGTAAGCCGATACTTACAAGCAGCATCTAAGATAATATAACATTATATGTTTCTGACTCTCATGACTCTTACCAGAGGTAGGATGAGTGCAAACTTGTCCATAGGTTTTCAGTGCTTTTACTGATAATAGGACTTAGTACTTACCATCTGAAATGCATAATTGTTTGGATAAATAATCTGATATTAGAATATAGATGCATTGAATGCTTGCAGCACCTTTGACAGCTGAGCTAAAGCAAGGATAATGACAGTACTTACTAGGTGCCTTGAGCATCCACTGAGATGGATATATAGGAAAAACAAATGTAGCTAATGTCAATATTTGTATTAAACACTCACCTTGAGGAGAACGAAGACCCTCTCATTTCTCTTGATGTATTCCTTGAGTCTTGAGTTACAGTTGTAGACATAGACAGCAGACAGGTTCTGAGTGACATGCTCTGGGAAACGCACACCACGGGATAGGACTTGAGGCTGGAAACACAAGCAAAGCATAAAATATTAAATTTTGGGCATGATACTAGAGTGACCCCAAATTTAATAACATAATAAGAGATAAGGAATAACCCTGTTCTTTCAATAAATAACCTTCACATGACCACTTACAGGAGGAGTCCTGTTAAATCTTACATTCACACCCATGATATATACATATAGTCACTGAGTGTATAAAATGCCCATGGTGTTCAAATGTCAATGTAATCCAGATGAAGGTATATTTTAAGGCCAAATTATTTTGCACATAATTTAACACAGTATTTATGTTGAGAAAAACATGGAGATGTTCAGAAAAATTGCCAAAATTGTAAAGGCTGTTTGTGATTACCAAGTTGAGTATTTCAGTCCCTTTGTGGATATTTACTGGGATTATTTCATGAAATTATTCAAAATGGCTGATCATTGCACATCCACTACATTTTTTACGAACTTATATATATCATACATGTATATGTTTAAAAATGAAAACAATTGTGCCTCTTTTTGCCACAAAGAAATTTCTAGTTGAAGAATGTTCTCCCACCCAACACTAATTGATACATTATCAATGGGATTATCTCTATACATGACATACCTTGAAGCGGTTGTCAGGACCAAAGTTGGTGCAATCTAGAACAACCTCAAATGGATTCTTATCAAACGGCTTGAGAGTGAGTAGAATGTGATACATGAGCTGCTCAAAGTCTATCTCAGAACACCTGATTCATGAGAAAAAAAAAGAAAAAAAATGAATTGTCAGAAGTTAGTAGAATTCAACATGGTTTAATATAAATATTCTACATATAAAGCAAATACATAACATACAAATTATGCAAAAGGGAGAGGGAGAGAGAGGGAGAGAAAGAGAAAGAGAGAGAGAGAGAGAGAGATGATAAGAGAAAGAGAGTGGGGAGGAGTGGGAGAGAGGAAGATAGAGAGAGAGAGAGAGAGAGAGAGAGTGAAAGAAATATATGTATTTATACATATATATATATAGAGAGAGAGAGAGAGAGCAATATATAGGGAGGGCAAGAGAGATAGAGTGAGTGAGGACATAAGAACAAGAGAAAGAGAGAGAGAGAGAGAGAGACCTGTAGGGAAGAGAAAAGGTATACTTTGCTCAAATAATGAGATTGAATACTCACTTGTATTTCCTTGCCACATAGTAGAAGACAGGATTGCCTGCTCTTGAGATGCCATCTTGATAGAAGATGTTTAGAGATTTGAGACGCTTGAAGTCTTCCTCATTGAAGATGTTCCGTCTTGCCATCATCTCCTCAAAGCTGCTACTTGTCAGGTCCATGCTCCCAAAACTGACAATTAAATATATCACATTTACAGTTTTTAGATGGATTACATGGGTATAGATAAATGGTTGGCTCAGATTGCTTCAACTATTACAATATATTATGAAGCTCTTCCTCCTTAAAATTAGTGAGTATCTAGAATTTATTACATTAAATATGAAATAGAGTGGCAATATAATGCTCTGTCTTTTCATTTTTTCCACCACAGCTTTATCAATTCTTTCTCTATTCCAGTGCGAGCTCTGAAAACTCTGCATTTCTTTCTTTTCAACTCTTCTTGTACTGTACATCCATTGTTACAATGCTATCATTCTGATCACACACTTACTGTGAGTCAAGGACCAATCTGGAATGTTCTGGAGGACCAATGTAAGCCAGGAGGGTGATCATCTTATCAAACGGTCTTCGTCCTACTGCTCGATGATCTCTGCATGAAACAATCAAATAGAAATGAACATGGATTACAAAATGTATCAGGACCATCATAAAACACTTTTATCTGAAATCTAAACAGTTCTAAAGGACCAATGTAGGCCCAGAGCATGATCATCTTATCATACAAATGAAACCAATTTAATAAACGTTTTCCTTTCTTTCAAGTACACAATTTAAAATGAATAAACATAAAGTAATGAAATAAATAATCTGTAACTACTGACACAAAGATGTAAGGATGAAATTTGATAGTTTAGTTCTTGTTTAGAGAAAAAAGTCTTTTAAGTAATTTCTTAAGGATTCTTACCTGCTACTGGAAAGGAATGCACCCATCTTCTCTTGATGATTCCATAGTAATCTATGAAGGGCAAGAACGTTGGCATCGGAGATGTAGGAAGGGGTGTTGCTTACATTCTCAATAGTGTGGCAGTCAGAAGCTATGTCCTGAAAGAATCTGTAGGGGAACAAAATAATAAAACATGAAAACAACTAATGTTGGTATGTCCTGCTTAGGAACATCCTAGTCCAACAGCCCACAAGGTCCACAATGTGGTCTCATGACACCTCAAATAAACTCAATAAGGCCCAAACCAAAATTGATAGACATGGATAGATTAAAATCATGAGTGAGATGTACAGTCCTGCAAAAGAGCCGGCATTGAAATGTCAGTCTTACAGGCCTGTCCATCTCATGGGCCAATACATCTAAGCATACCCACCAATTTGTTACATTTACATACACTATTCATTATACAGTGTAACCTGTATATATTAAGACCACTCAAGGGAGACAAGAACAGTGGTCTTTATAGGCAGGTGGTCTTTATGTAAAGGTTTTTTGGTACACATTTCAATGAGAACTCTATTCAAGGGAAACAGAAAATTTGGTCTTTATGGACAGGTGGTCTTTCTATACAGGTGGTCACTAAAGCAGGTTTCACTGTAATTGGTGATGTACTCTGACAGAATAACTACAAGATACATGCGCATTGCAGTGGATCACAGCTTACCTGATCGCCCTACCAGCATTCTCACTTAGAAACTTGTTGAAGTGCATCATATGCTGTTCCTTGAACTGGACCTGGTTGGCAACATTCTGCATGATCTTGGAGACCAGCTTCAGACCTCTCTGGACCTTCAACGATGGCTTCATATTTACAATCCCATGCTCATAGGGAGACACTGAGGAATGATACAAATGAAATTATAAATCAAAAAAGTTATACAACATTCAAACAAAATGTATGGACTGTATGAATGTGCTCTGTGGTGAAATTCTTGGGACACTATACCTACCATTGCAACGTTTACCCTTACCCAATTGCTTTTATGAAACAAAGCCTCGAGCAAATGTTGGATCACCAGATTTCAAACATAAAATACACCTAATCATACACCTGCTTAACAAAAGATGGATCTGTTAAATAGATCATACTTATAAATCTTTATCTTGTTTATACCCAGACATTTACAGAAAATGTACATTTATGTAACACACAAAGTGAACAGGACAGGGGAACTTACCAATGGCTGGATTGATGAACCTGAGGAATATTGCACTTCCTACAGCTCCCAATGAGTTCATTGGAAACCTCTGAGCTACGACTTCATTCAGGCAATGACATACACTACGCAGCTGTGGTGGAAACCTATTGAAGGATGATAACAAGATCAGTCAGCATTACTGGTACACAGGCATGGGATATAACTTGTTGTTTTCAATTATAATGTAAGGTAATTTTATAATGGTCTGACAAGAATGTTAGAAATCAAAGCTATTCATAAACTTAATCATTTGAATGACTGAAATCAGAGATGTCAGAGGTTACAGAATATATCTTTCCACTTGTTTATAGAAGTATAGAAAAGTGATTCCTCAAATAAAGACAAGAACAACAATATTCTGTTCTTGCATTCTTGTATTATACATCTCTATGCACTTCAAAGAGCTTTAGACATGTTATGCCGGTTATCGCTCTGCTGCCCTCATAAGGCATCATGATAGTCGATGAATTTCTTCTTACCAGAAATCATTCAATTCATCTGGGTCAATCCTTGGAGTAAGTCAGACATTTTTATAAGATTCTAATATTTCATATGTTTGAAGCCTGATGCGAAATTACTCATATACTTAAAGCCAGTGTTAAAGGGACTTGGTAACATTGTTCAGATTAGAGAAAATGGCGCTAAGGTAGTGACTTCAATGCTAGATGTACAATCAATTAAAGCTAATCTAACAGGTTTTGCATGTTAGAGGGAAGTACAATAGAAGAAATATAATAAGTAACATTTCATACAAAAATTACGCAGTTTTTTTCATCAACCTTCAACAATGTTGGTATATCTTTTCATAGTTTCATTATATCAAGTTTCCTCATAGGTAAAGAATCCACACTTACTGATCTACAGAAGTTATAATGGCAATGAAGAACTTCTTGGCCAGTTGCATCAGGCTTGCCTGGTACTCTGGAAGGTTTTCCTCTTCATGAGCTTCCATACGAGCGGTGTCGACCTCGTATCTGATGTGACTGGATGGTCCGGTCATCATCTCCTGGACTAAGGGTTGCAGTAGGAGCTTGAGGTAGTTCTGACCGTACATCTTGAAACAAGCTGCCATGATCTTGGATGCCAGGCTGTTGCCTCGGAATAAGGTCTGCATGCAGTCTGCTAGCTCAACCTGCACGATGGCGAGTTATGTATCATTAAATGTGCTCAAAAGTAAGTTGTCAAAAGTTAGAGGAATTATCAAGAAGTGGGATGAGAAATTTCTTTGTCTCATTTCACTGAGTAATTGTCCTTTTCCGATCATGCATAATATATTTCAATTTTCCCTGGGGTCTATGGATAATGTGTGTTATACCAAACACAATTTAGACATGTATTTACCAGGTTAAATCATGACAGATCATGCATTCTTCCCCAAACCGTTTTCAATAATGTTTGCATTACTTTTGCAACCACCATAAGGAATGACACAATAGAACCAGTTTCATCATGTAAATTTCTTCATTATTTTAAAAGAAAATATCAAAACTGAAATCCAAATGTCATATTCACTTCTTGATAATCCCAGTTAAGAACATACACTACACAACTATTCACATTTGCATGCAATCTAGGTATAATCTTAACTTTCCAAAAGCAGGCAGTATAAGTATTCTTGTATATCATAACTGTTTTAAAACTATATATATACAAAAACATAATCCAAATATACCATCATTTAGCTCATATGGAAATCGTCATAAAGAATCTTTGCCGGCAGTCCATTTCGGATGTTTTGGTTTTGAATGTATTATTTTAAACAAAGTGGTCAATTGATATCAAACATTTAGACAACTGTAGCAATCTGTTTGATTGTAGGCCTTACCCCCAGCTAATTTGCTCTACAACTAAAACAGTGCACATATATACACAATACAATCACTATCAAGTACAAATACAAGTTCCCTTTATTCACTCAAAGCTACAAATAACCTCCAGGAAACCTACCATTCAATCAAATTACACTGTAGTTAGGTTTTGTCTTTCTTTTTTTTTTTTGGTGGGTTTTGAAAGAGGTATTGGATGTAGAAAAAAGAACATGTATATCAGAAACATGGAATTTCAGTTACATCAAGATGTGTTGAGATTTATTAATGGCTACTAGGAGAAGACTCGAGGAGAGCAGTCTCTATAAATGCCAAATTCCTTGCTCAATTATTTTGCTATCATGAGATGCCCCTCCCCTCTCTTCCCTTTTCCCATGCCCTTCCCCTCACCCTTCCCAGTCCCCCCCCCAAGGGCTCCTTTAGCTTCACAATATTCATGCACATTGAACATGTCATACTCAACCTGAGTTAGTTCCATTCAACATCAAGTATATACCTTTACCTCTTTTGAGAACATATTCCAGAGTAGCTGGTAGAGCAAGTGTTTAGCATCAAACAAAGTCACATAAACCCTGGCTAGCTCATCCTACAAATAGACAAAGGTAGCTCTTTAACATGGGATACTTATACACAGTTTAAAAATGGGTCAGATAAAACTCTCACCAACTGATGCCAGAAGAAAGTATGAATCTGATCATTAAGGATGATTTTCATCTCTATTTATTCCAACCACTGCCACATACATGTAATGTACCTGTCCGACAAGTCATTAATATATGTTACAGGAAGAAGATCCAGTTGCTTTCTTCGCCATGCAATCTTGCCTTTCTCCAATACAAGTATACATCTAAACATTCAAACATTGTGTGGTCAACAAAGTTCTTTTGTTTAATGTCATAGAAGTGCTTTGTTATATTAAGAAAGAAATAATACAATAAAGACATACAAAATCATCTGAGCAGCATCAAACCATTTAAATGTGGGACTCTCCTTACAAAGACTGCTGGTATGAATAGCTATCAATAATAATCTCTTGATATCTCAAGTGTTTGTTTGTTTAACTAATTTTTGTACAGGGGAAGATAGAACATTACCATCTGCGACGAAGCAATGACATTAGCCAGGGCCATAGCGATGGGGAGTTCCCCCTTGTCACCCAGCATGGTCATGAGACCCACTAGCCTCTCAAACCGATCAGCAAGAACAGTCTCAGCTAGGGTATCAAACTCTGTCCCTTGCTGGAGAATCTTGGTGAGGACCTCAATGAATGCTGCCCTCGTCTGGACATCAGGGTGATAGCCCAGTTCTAGGGAGAAATACAGTGGAAAGAGTATGCAGTAGATATATGGAAATCATATAAGTTTTAATGTACAACAAGTACACATATATTTTAATGTACACATATTTTGTATATTACTGTATGTTTGCGAGTGAGATGCAGAGAGTTGTAACCAAATTAAATTGAACAACTGCATATTTCATCACAATAGTTTTCAATCTCACAAATAAAACACAGTGAATATTTATTTGATTGAACATCCATTACCATGATAGTCACAGGGGAAAAGAGACTTTTGATACACTTTGAGTGGTTTTGAAGATCCTTTCTCACAATTAAATGCAAAGTGAGTCATCATCATTCACAGAACAATTAATACAAACAAGATTTATATGAAAATCTATGTGTAGGTAGAGAAAAGAGAACAGGACAGAACACAGAGAAAGAGAATGACCACAGGACAATAGATACACATCTCAACCTGACATGGATATTAAAATCATGAGAAATGTGATAGGGTTTACCTATGGAATGTCTAAGACCACTGTCTATGTTGGCACTGAGTAGATTGGACATAGCTTGTATAGTACATTTCCTGAGTGATGACTGATTGTTAGTCTCAGTTGGAGACCTTGTTGATTCAACGCTCTTCTCCTCCTCTCTATCCATCACATCATTCAGCAGCTTCATGAATAATGTGAAATATCTGTCAAAGAGAAGGAAGAGTAATTGTTATCATAATGACTATTAGCAGAATAAAGTGATTTGGTGCCCCTATCCCATATAAAATACAAAGTATCATTTTCCAAGTAATTTCCATACAATATGACTCTCTAGAGATATATCATGATTAAGAGTGAAGTACTGTTAAAGTTTAACAAAAAAAATTGTCAAAAAAGTCAGTGCTGTGTTTCAGGTAGTACATGTAGGTGGCATAAAGCTTTTGTGAATGTTTATCACTCAGGGATTTTTGAAAATCAAATGTGCATGCTTGCAACAGTGTGTATCATTTCTACAGTTATATTTCATACTACCCTACAAATGTGAACATATACATTTTAGGCACCCAGGTGAATTTGATTTGAGTAGAACAGGCAATCGCATTGAAAGTACTAAACTGTTTCTGATACACTGCCCTAATAAACACATACATCTCAGACAAAATGATGATGTGATTTATCAAGTGTGCTATATCAAAAGGAGAGCATTATCAAATTAGACATCAAACTTACTTCAGAAATAGTTTTGATTTGGCTTCCATGATATCACCAGCATCTCCTTCTTCTGGCTGTAGAGGGAGTGCTACTAACAAAGCCGCCATGGCCTCCATGCTAGCTTCATCAAGTTCTCTGCAAATATAAAAACATGAAATAATTTTCATTCCTGATTGATTGGTATTGTAATATCATTTCATATACAACTGGTAAACAGAAATGGATGTGCCCATTAACTTTCATCACTGATAAAATCTATTTTACTGTATAATTCGTCGCCCGGCTGGCAGAAGTGCGTTAGCGACTCGAAAACTGCTTTTCGAATTATTCGCATTTACAGATTTGTTTTATATTTAAACTGCTTTCCGTCCCGAAAATTGGTTTAAAACTTAAAAGACTGATAGACATGTTACAGTAGACCACGGCCAAACAATTTTTTCGGAAATAAGTCAGTTTTATAAAAGTTTGAGGCGATTTAGTGCTAACGCCCTGCTGCGTAGTGCTTCATTTTTGACCTGAAATTCGAGCTTATGTCCTTGTGCCAGCTAGACGACGAATTGATAAATCAAGATCTACCTATCACAATCAAATTTCCAGCACAACAACAACACAGCTGCATTCAAGGCTCAGAAAAATGAAAACAATGAACTATTACTATTTTAAATTGTTTCTATATTAATATCTTATGTGCATGTTAATAAAAACAATCTTGAACACTGAGAGAAGAGCGAACATTCTTTGAAGTACCATTTCTTCAAGGCAAACTTTACATTCATTCAATGACTCATTTGAAAATCTGCTTAAAATGAAATTTCCCTAGTTTTGTCACCATCTGCATAGTCCCAGTACCATGAACTGGGATCTACTAACAGAAGACACCTACCTTGTGAGTGATTTGATTTCATCTGTGGCACCATCATTTGAGAAGCCTAGAATCCAATCAGAGAGATAGTCTACAAGCTTGTTCCTAAAACGGATCTCCTGCCTGAAGGAAAGACAATCTCTCCTCTTCATCATCTATTAAAGACAATCAAAGAAATTTACAAAATCATCAAATGGTATCTACATGATATTCTTCTCATCATGAATACTGTTTTTTTCTTTTTTACTTACAACAAAAGAAGAAGAGTAATGACAGATCACTGAAATTAGCAATACACAAAACTTGAAGTTTGTCAGATGAAATAAATCTGTGAGCAAACTAGCCTGCAGAGTGAACCTGGATGGAATTGGATATGATAATAAATCACAAAGCCAATGAATACATTGTTCTTTGTAATGACAGTTGAAATGTGATTTGCATAGAATAATTCAATAAATATATGTAGCCATCCAGTCAACAAAAATGAATTTAAAATGCGATCTATATACATGTACTCACCATGGACAGAAGCTTGCATAGCTGGACTTTGATCTGTACCACATTCTCATTGGCTGTGCTCGGGTCTAGTCTCCTCACATACCTTGATGACAAAGAAAAATTAATCTTTTTTTGAAAAATCTGGGTTTAAGAATGATCGCAATCAAACTTTTACACTAATTATTTTAATGAAAGCAAAATCACCTTGATAACAGTACTACCATTATCAAATAAGATACAATTTTAGAATCCTAATCTGAACAACCACATCCAATCATGACCAATCCCCTCCTCACCCATCCCCTCCACTTCCTCTTCCCCTCCTCCTCATTACCATCATTATCACAATCCTGATTGTAATCATCCTCCTGATCATAATGAATATCAGTGTATCATCATCACCACCATCACTACCATTGTCATCATTGTCATCATAATCACCATCACCATCATCATCATCATCACCACCATCATCATCACCATCATCATCATTACTATCATCATCATCACCACCATCATCACCATTACCATAATCATCATCACCACCATCATCACCACCATCATCACAGCCATCATCACAATCATCACCATCACCATTGTCACCATCATCATCATCACCACCACCATCACCATCATTATCACCACCACCATCATCATCATCACCACCATCATCACAGCCATCATCACAATCGTCACCATCATCATCACCACCACCATCATCACAGCCATCATCACCACCACCATCATCACAGCCATCATCACAATCATCACCATCATCATGATCACCACCACCACCATCATCACAGCCATTATCACAATCATCACCATCATCATCATCACCACTACCATCATCACCATTATAATCATCGCCAATATGATAAGCATCATCATCAGCAACATTATCATGACTACCATCAAGTAATACCTTGTGATAGAGAGTATAAGACCCTCTATACTGACGATGCCTAGATGTTCAGCCACCTCTTCTTCTTCATTTCCATTCTCAAGGACCTGACGTAGCACCTGAATCACATGCTTGATGAACAATGTGTTTATCTCTGTTGTCTCAACCTGGTCAAAACAGATAATAAATCAATTTTAACAATATATCTGTGTGGAGTATTCTTCTCATGAGCAAACCTAGCTGCATGTTTTCATATCACACCAACCCTACATAAACCATAAACACCCCACACATTTTAAATCATAAATAAATGAAAAAGTACATGTACCTCTTCACATAGGCAAAGCCATTATAGGTACTTCTATCACTTCCATAATCCCTTCAGTGTTTCTTTGGTTGTGCCATCACTTAGCTTTGTATTTCAAGCTGCGTGTAATTTTACAGAACACAGACCCAAATCACTGGTACATGCATAAAATGATATCATATTGTATATCATCCACATCTCTAAATGCTTTGATATGATTAAGACTTAAGATTATGATTAGGTCTTACCTGTCCATTACTGTCAAAGAATTTATCTACATATTCTTTGATTTGTTGGAAGAGTTGAGGATAGAGCGCTGGATCAAGCTCTTCACCTATCATCTCCTTCACACAGTCTCTAGCCTGCAATCATGATCATACAACAAATATGAAGTGGATAGGATTACATCAAGACAGTGAAGACAGTGACATTGTACAAAATATTTTATTTGATCAGTGCAACAGTCTTCCAAGTTGTTATCAAACTGAATATTTGATGTTAACAGCATTTTCATCATAGCTGAAATTTAGTTGCTTATAAACATATATATTTTCACTGTGTACCAGGCAAAATGGGGTTAGAAAGGGAATACTTTGTTGACTACACTATTAGGACATCCCCTTTTTATGCACTTCTGCTTGGCACAAAAAGTTTATTTTACAAAAAAGAGAGAAAGAAAGAAGTGGAAAAGAGAAGAGGTGAATAAAGGGAGCATGAAACAAAGAGCTAGTAACCCAAAAAATGGAAAGGTGGATGGATCAAGATGATTAAAAAAAAAAAGAAAAAAAAGAGCAACAGAGGAAATAAGTAGATAAGAACTTACCTTAGCACCATGCTTCTCATTATTGCACACAAGTAATCTCAGCAGACTGGCCATGAAGCTAAAAAAAAAAGGACCAGGAGAAACTCTATGAAATGCTTTTGCAAGATTATAAAAGGAATTCTGGCATCAGAACATCTATGGAAACCCCCTTCAAGCGCATTTCAATTAATCATGCAACACACTCGGTTGTAAGAAACTTTAGTTATAACCTCATTGTGAAACAACAGAGTAGAATTCAAAGTAGAGTAGCATCACTACACTACAAATGTCATTATTATAAAATGCACTTTTTGTTTGGCTGGAACTCTCTGTAGAGCAGACAAACGAAAGATAGGCATTTTTCTTCAAAGTCTTGACAAATATGTAAATGAAATAAATGGTAGCATTGCTTGACTTGTAATACTCTGGATGCTCAAATAGGCAAATAATCCACAGACAGAGATTGGAATTTGTGAAATGTGAAGCTCTGGATGCTCAAATAGGCAAATAATCCACAGACAGAGATAGGAATTTGTGAAATGTCTTCACAGGAAGAATCTTATCAAATATGATCTTGAATTCCTGACATTATGTAAATGAAAACAAAGAGATTCTTCTGACTTCTTGAGTTGATCTGTAGGTTCCTCGGTGACAGGAGATGATGAGAGGACTGGGGCTCCTATGTGTCTTGGACCAGCCTCACATGGTGAATCAAACCTACAAAAAAAATATGGACGACAGTGGTGAAAACAGTGATGACTGTAGAAATATAAATTGCTTAAAGATAGAGTTGAGTTCTGGTCACGCGATTACATTGTGCAAGAAACGTTGTGGAATCGATCAGAAAAGGTTGATCATCTAGCATATAAGTATTGGTGTGTACTGCAAGGTTCTGGAATCATCAAAATGATAAGAAATTCGGCCCAGTCTTGGTAAAGTTACAAGCACTGTACACAGAAAGATGTATATGGGACTACACGAACATGTGGCATAAAAATCTGTCCCGATTTTTATGAAGTTACATGCCATATTTAGAATATTAAGGCATTTGAAGAGCCATGCTTTTCAGGGAACATGTTTCTTCTGATGTTCTTCCACACTTGCATAATACAATGATAACGCTCACAAATTATTTTTCACCTCTTCCCAGAACTCAACCTTCTCTTTAAGAGTTGTTGTAGAAGAAAGTTTTAATCACTTTACATTTTACTCTGGATGTAGAAGTAATGAGATCTAGCCCTGGCACAGTTCATAACATTCTGTCCATAAGAAAGGCATTCTATCAATATTGCTTCTCATCATTCACATATTAAACTGGTAATTTATGAATGTTAGTGTGATTGAACTTGCTTCTGCATGCCTTGAAAATGCCCAATGGCTAGACTGCTCCTCGATGGAGTAGAGAGTGTATATAAAAAGCAGTTGATATTATTCTATCTGCCATTTTCATTTATAACAAATGTAAGCAGTACTTTTTGTTCAACAATTTTCATAATTCAATAATTTCATTCTCAATACATATCTTTACACAGTAGAATGAAAGTTCAATACCTTGGTCTTCTGTTCCTTGACTTGAGACACATACCACCAGATGCACACAGGAAACCAGTCATGTTCTTCCACTCCTAAAAACAATAAGGATGGAAAAATTACCCTGAATACAACATCGGTATCTACTTTAATTGCTTTAGAAATGATCATATGAATTGCAAATTTCCTACTCCTGGTACATTATGTCTGAAACAATTTATTAGTTAAAATCTTTAAACCTTTTACCCATTTTAATGTTTTTTTTACTGGTAACAAAAAATTGTCTTTGTTTAAGTCATAGCAATGAATTTTCAACTCCAGTGATGCAAAATGCCTGTTTTACTAACACAATAAGAAATGATACAGCACATAATTTGGGAAGTTTTGTGTACCAATGGCTATTATTCATAGGGATTCAAGTAATCCAGTCTCAATATCTATGAATGCTATCCCATTGAAAGGAAACATAGTAGCCATGTTAAAATTATTGATTTAGACAATTAATGCGATATGCAAAAAAAAATGGAAGCGTGGAACCAGCAATCATGTAATAGATTTTTAAAATATTTTTTTCTGGCTGAACTTATAAAATGTGATTTACTCATGAATTGTCACTATTCAATGCTATTGTTAGCACTCTTATCCTATCTCAAGTTGAACGAGAACACAATGAGGATGGTACATGACCAATAGATAGCTTACATCAAACTCTTGTTCTCTTGGCTGCGGTACAATGTGTGATGCCTTCCCATCCCGTCTCATGTTCCTTTTACTATCCAGCGATGCACTGTCCTCTCCTTTACCCTTGTACAATCCTAATGATCTTGTGGAGTTCTCCCAAAGGGAATATGTCTCATCCCATGCCTGTCAAATAATTGTACAAATTCATTTCAGTTTTAGATTTTTTTAAAACCATAAAACAAATGTAACTCAATGGGTTAATCATTATGGAACTTCTCGTTCTCGATAACTGTATCAACACAACAGATACAATCCCATTATACACTTCCATCCTGTTGTCTTTATATAGGCAGGACTCAGCCTCTTCAATCTCAGTCTCTTGTCTCAATGTACAGTCAAACCTGCTCTAGTGACCACCTGTCTACAAAGACCACTTTTTGTGTTTCCCTTGGGCAGTCGCTGTAGACAGGCTTGACTGTACTTAGTATATGATGGAATCTATAGACATCTGTACGATTGCTTTTAAATTTTACTTGGGTATAGTACTTCAGATGCTCTACAGTGCACAATTTTATACGATTAAACAAAAAAGCACATATGTGATAAGTTTTTAATACGAACTTATAATAAATAGTAATATTAAATATTAAAGACAGAAGAAACAAAGTCATTTTGGTGAACATTTTTCATGTAAAAGGACATCAACTTAAACTACAAACTTACCTGACTGTTGCCATCAGTTACATATTCAATCTTCCTCAAAGATGCAAATATTCTTTTCCTCTGAGCTACTTTTTCTGCAAAAGATAGGAAAAAGAGGACAGCGCAAGTTAGTCATAATATCATTATCATCATCACCATCGGCATCGCTATCCTCCCCATCATCATTGTGATTATGATTGCAATCATTGTCATCATTTTAATCAACATCATCACTATCGTCTTCATCCCCATCATCATCATCATCATCATCATCATCATCATCATCATCCTTCTCCTCATCCTCATCCTCATCCTCTCCATCATCATCATCATCATCATCATCATCACCTTCACCATCCTCTCCATCATCATCATCATCTTCATCCTCTCTATCATCTCCCTCCTACCACATCATTACCTTGTGGTCCTATTTGTGGGAGACGTGCTAGTTCTGTGTAGACTCCATAGTTAGGTACGACCTGAGTGAGGGCATAGTCATCGGTACCACAGCATATCTCTGCCTCCTCACATAGCTGACCCAGGCAGGAGAGGGCAGTGGATGTAGCCTCCTGGTCACAGCTCCATAGGTTCATGATGAATACACACTATCAAGACAAAGAGAAGGACAGACGGTGACGTTATTAACATTTACAAACACAAACATATTATTTATGAGAAAAAAAACACATGGCCAGACACAGAATCGGTAAGAGAGTTGGTGACAGAGATGCAGGAAAATAGGAGGACAGTGGTGTTGACAAACAATCAGGAAAAGTATGAAATAAAGGGATAACATGACTGACAACAATCCGTGAGCATTAAGACGGATTAGTGGAATCTGATTGTTTCAAGTACTAAACATGTCTTTGGCAAAGTTACTCTGTATTTACTTCTTTTTTTCTCCCCTTCTTACAGGATGAGATGAAAGGAAACCATTGAATGTTTACTCTAAAAGTCAAGTTACTCCCCAATCGAGGAAAATCAGAGTGATATTGGTTAGATTTGTGATGCCAAAATACTGGACTAAAGTGAAATTCAAACTCTTACTAGTTGCCTTCCATTTGACCAGTTTCAATATAACATACCTCTAACTTGTTCTGTGCCTCCCTTGTTCTTGGAATGTTACTATCTACTGTGGCATGGTCCTTGTATTTGTTGAGGAATCGGTTTCTCAAGGAGAGCACCTCACTGAGCCACTTGAGAACCTCAGTGGTGTTGATAATCTGCTGGGTGAGAAGCTTCTGGGCCACTGAGAACAATACTTGAGAGCTGCAAGAAGACAATAATAATAGTAATAATAATATGGATATTTATATAGCGCCGGTATCTGCCAGGTTCTGACGCTCATGGGGCTTTACACATACTACCCTAGTCATAGCCGAGCTGCCAAAGTAACTAGTGCTCAAGCATATCAGGTACCCATTTACACCTGGGTGGAGAGTGGCAAATGTAGATTAACGTCTTGCCAAAGGACATGCCGCGGCAGGACTTGAACCCCGTACCTTGTGATCTGCAGTCGGGTAACTTATCCACTAGACCACAACACATCTAACAATGCATAACATAGTGGTATCAATCGCCTTTCGAAGGGGGGAAATATTTCCTAGGTTCCTAGATAATCATCTAACCAGTAAAAGTTAAACGTTAAACAGAGAACTTGCAAATGGGGTTGATATTTGATACAATCTCCAATAATCAATTCTTATGTATCAACTGTGTAACTTGTGTATTCCTTGTGTTCAAAAACAAGTTTGCTCATGCATCTAATATTTAGCACTATAGGGTTGTTGCTGTTGGTATAAATATATGTATAAATTTAAGATTGACTACAACTACATTCAAAGAGTCACAAGAAAAAGGAAAAAGGAAAGGAAAAACCATTACCCAATATCCCAGAATGTTGCGATGGGTGCCTCAGGGTTCCAGAGCTCTACGTTGCCAGGTTGATGGAGTGTAAGAAGAGCCTTCATGTCTTCTACTTAAGTTTAGAATAGATACAAAGGAGAGACAACTTACCTGATGTCCCAGAATGTTGCGATGGGTGCCTCTGGGTTCCAGAGCTCTACGTTGCCAGGTTGATGGAGTGTAAGGAGAGCTTTCATGGCTTCTACTTAAGTTTAGAATAGTTACAAAGGAGAGACAACTTACCTAATGTCCCAGAATGTTGCGATGGGTGCCTCAGGGTTCCAGAGCTCTACGTTGCCAGGTTGATGGAGCGTAAGGAGAGCCTTCATAGCTTCTACTTCAAGTTTAGAATAGATACAAAGGAGAGACAACTTACCTAATGTCCCAGAATGTTGCGATGGGCGCCTCAGGGTTCCAGAGCTCTACATTGCCAGGTTGATGGAGTGTAAGGAGAGCCTTCATAGCTTCTACTGAGATGTCTGGAATGGTTGAATACTGGCACATGAGAGTTACTAGTCCTGTGATCAGCTGGTATGTGTTGTTCTGGATGACATGTCCTGCTGATCCATGGCTCTGTAGAATGAGGTAATCATGGACAAGATATGCTCATTGCCTTGTGGATATCAGGTATAGTGGAATATAATGTATAACTCACAACCAGATTCATTGTTTGATACCTAGCCACATGACTCCCTATTTTGTTCCCACCTCTGTTTCTTTGTTCCTTCTCTTTCACTATATATCTTTCACTCCCCCCATCCTCTTTCAATATCCCATATTTTCTTTTTTCTTTCCTTCACATCAGAGGGAATGTTTCTTGGAGTGATATTTACCAATAATCTACAGGTGGATCCTATTAACTTACACTTCTCTTGTATAATAAAGTGTTTTGTAAGGTCATGGTCTCGATAAATTCATTGCAACAGGAATTGATTTCATTTTGCATTCTTCACAAAACTTTGCAACACAACAAAGAAATATCATCAACTCGCAATGGTTTTCTCTTCATTTCAGCAAACACTACTGAAAAAATTAAAAGCCAACACTCTTAATCTCAGTTATCACGAAGTTTAAGGTAGCTATTACTAAAGTTCTTTGGCAAGATGTTATCTACATTTGCCAATCTCCACCAAGCTATTATCTATCAGTCTAACCATATGACTTACATGCAGCATTAGTTTAGGATCAGCATGGACTAGTTTGACAAGCCAGAGTAAGACAGCGCTCGGGAAGTCTTCACTTGACTTGTCTCTTGACTTCCATCCTGGCATCTTGGATTTCAGTGTCGTCAAGCTTGGCTGTAACAGGTACAATAATATAGGAAAGACAACTTATATATTATTTGATAGGGAAGTTAATCAAAGTAGGTCTTTCACGAGGTTGAGGAATTCTGACAATAACATGTCTTACAGACCACACAAGCAGTTCAAATTCTTTAATTGATATATAAGAGATAATAGATAAATCAAGTTGTACTTTTTCTGCCCATATAAAATAGTTTGAATATGTATAAAAGTATAAGCAGTTTAAGGGGCTATATTTAGCATGGCTACCCACAGTTTCAATCTTCATACATGTATGTGTCAAAGATACAATGTGCATGTAAGTAAAGTCATGTTTGATAGCTCTAGTCATCTGCTTCCTTGATCCCTAAAAACATCCAATAATTTTCACCAGCAGGGTGCTCCATATTTTGCTCCTATGAGCTTATTTTTCTTTGGAAGTGAACATAATTTATATTTATATCATTGGCTTAACCCCTGTCTGATACCTTTCAAAATTTCTCTTTTTTCTCTTATGGCTCTTTCTGTTCTCCTTAAGATACCTTCTTCTACTGTCTTCACAAGTTTCTGAACCATACACCACCCCTGTTCTAACACAATCTTTATAGATCTTGCCTTTTATTCTCATTGTAAACATTCTAACAGCTATGATCGAGGCCATCTCATTAAATTCTATTCATCCCAATCTGCATCTTCTTGCCATTGCAATCTCACATCCACCACTCTTCACTGTTGATTGTATCCCCAAGACTAGTTTAGTTCTGAAGAGACTTACCGGGTTCCTGACTGCAGTGTTGTGGTTCTGGTTGCATTTGCGATAGTATTCAAACAATCTCCTCAGGTTCTCAGAGAAGCAGTAGAGCTGAGCGATCTTTGGCCACCACGGCATGTGAGACTAGTCAAAGATTTTTTAAAAATAGCAATAAACTTAATAAGATAAAACAACAAACATACAAGAAAAGTGTCATTAATTCTAAACTGTTGAGTTAACTCTTATTATGGTCTACAACTGTCATACAAGATCTATGAATAACCTTCAAGTTTGAACTATGTTTAAGGAAGCAAATGCTTTTTTAATACTTTGATCAGTGAACTTTTGAATATCGCTGGTTCTCCATATTACCTTAAACAGTAACATATTAACCCTTTGCCACCAGTTTTATGAACATTTATCAAAATTTATCAACGAGAGTCTAGTGTAATTTGAAACTATATCTATATACAAGCACATCCTTTGAAAGTTGAATTAGCTTAAGTAAATACCTTTGTTACAATAGTATGAAGAGACTGGACAAGGACCAGATGGAATACAGTAGGGGATTGAGCCTGAAGACATGTCCTGAAATGTTCTGGTACTGATGGTCTTAATCTGTAACACGCTACAGCACTGTCTATCAGCAACTCAACGTCTACTTGAGAGCGTAGAGGACGTGACGGGCAGAACAGTTGGAGCTGTATGAGAGGGTGAATTGTCAATGATCTTTCTTTGATTCAAACAAAAAGATTAACGTCTGTTCAATGATACACAAGTACAATTGAACTGCAAAGACTGAGTAAAAAATTAACAGCTTGATTTAATTTCATACCATGGATAACAACTTCCTTTAGAAATCTGGAAAAAAATGGACCTGGGCCCTGTTTCATAAAACTTGTTATCATAAAAAGTTACAAGAACAGTTGTAAGCTACTGAAATCAATGCATTTCATTGGCTGAGAGCAAATTTGTCATAGAATTTTCATAACAAGCTTTGTGAAACAAATATCAAACTTTAAGTCTAAATTTATAATTACCCTATTCAAATTGGTTGTAAAATTGAGTACAGACAAGCAAACTGCCAGAAATTAGATTTTATGACAAATCTCATGCAACAACACCCTAATGGTTAATTTGGTTTTAAATTTTGAATAGTCATTGGCATAACTAAAAACATGTATTGTATAGTAGGACTATATTCTGTTCTGCACAAACGCTTGTGTAAACTGGATTTTGTTAGAAAATAGGTTTGTATCCTCAGGCATTTCTTAACAGGTTCATCCTTGATTGCTACTACTCACATTGAGATCTGTCAGCATCTTGAGCACCCAATCATAGAGGGCGTTTCCTTCTGAGTTCTGCAGATAGGATGCAGCTTTACAGAGCTTGACACAAGCCACCACAGCCCATTCCATCTGTTGTCTGTTGCTACTGCTAGGAGACTCCAGCCAGCGGCGTAATGAGTCAAGCAACTGCTTTTTCTGCATTTGCTTGGGTGATAGGTTCAAGTGATTTGAATGCAGGATTTCAGCTAAGGGACCCTAAAAATGAGAGAAAAGGAAAGAGAATACCATGGGCGCCAGACAAAAGTAATGAGAGGGCCTGGAAATCATTTACAATGACCTTTTTTGTACCATAGAAAGGCTTTAAATATGACATGAAAACAACTGCAAGGGCCAGAAATTCAGGATTTTACATGAAAAGTGGCATCCATGAAATACTACTTAGAAGAGCTTTGAACAAAGATAAACAGAAGCACTCATCAGAGTAGACTGCAGGAATACTATTGAAGTCTCTCTTTCCCTCTCTGTCATAAAACATGATTACTCCTCCAAGTAAAAGAAGTAGATGTTTAAGTATTGGTATTTTTTTTTAGTATCAGAGAGTGTTAGATTCATTTGGACAGATTGTTTATAGCAACATAGTCAAGTAAAGTTCTTGTTTCACATTCAAACAACTGACCTTTCTAAAAAGAGGGAAATGGGACCTTTCATCCAGCAACTTTTTCTGAGTAATATTTCATCAGACAACAGGTTAGGGTTATGGTCTTGACTGGATTTTAGGTTAAGTAATGTTTAGGTTAAGGGTTAGGTGTAGTGTTGAGCCAAGGATAGACATTTTATTTTGGAAATTGTCAGTTGTTGAAGTGTCGCAGTCGAGTGGTTTAAGCACTCGACTTGAAATTCAAAGGTCGTGGGTTTGATCCCGACACGGCACTAGTGTCCTTTGTCAAGGCATTAATCTACAGTTGCCACTCAATACCCAAGAGAGAAAATGGGGACCCGGTAGGATGTCGAAAGCATTTGTGTTAGTAATTACCTATGCCCTTGAGGTGACCATACGGTAGAAATACTCCCCAGGGAGAGAAAATGGTGCACATGGTGCGTGAATAAATCCTATGACCGGGGTAATAATATCTGTAAAGCGCTTAGAGTCGCTTAGATTATGATTATTATTATTATACTATTTTTAGGAATTCAGTTAGTGCAGGAAATTGAAAGCAGAGTAATAGCTGCCAGAGCATGTGTTGGAGAACTGAAAAGAGTTGTGAGTATTACTTACAGGGCATAAAACTAGCAGCATGACCTGTAGGAGAAGCATAGAGCTCTTGCGTTTGGCTGATTCCTGCTGGCTCTCTGCTAGGTCAAAGAGTTTCTCACAGCACTCTGCACAGTGGTGTGGGGTTAGTCCGAGACGAGAGTTTACACCTGTACAATCAATGAAACAAATCAAAAAGGAAAATTTAGGTTTTAAATTTCTTATGTCTATTCTACTAATTTTGTTGTTTTGTTTGAAATGAGAATTTTATGGATTTAGACTACATTAAAATTTTAATATAAGCAGGGATAATATACATGAAATAGAAAAATTGCCTTTATGTATAAGTATCGCTCTTCCCAATTTATTTGTTTTCCTTCTCTACTTCCTACCATTATAAGCAAATAATCACTGATGCATCAATTTGAGGTACTGTCAATGATACTCAATCTATTAACAATAAATAAAATATGTGTTTTTCATTTTAAGAAAACAATGGTGCCTTAATCACAATCATCTTACTCACTTACAAGCAATCATTTACCCTAAAATTAATAACATACAGTCAAACCTGCTTTAGGGACCACCTGTCTACAAAGACCACATTTCTGTTTCCCTTGAAAATGGTTTCTCATTGAAACATGTACTAAAGGAATCTGTACATAAAGACCACCTGCCTATAAAGACCACTTTTCTTGTCTCCCTTGGGTGGTCTCTATAGACAGGTTTCACTGTATAATTGTATAAAAGACAATTTTTACCATCACTGTCTCTGTGTTGGTATCTTTGAAGTTGCATAAATTCCTCGGGGTAGTTGTCCATCCAATTCCAGATGGCCTGTACCATGTAATAAGACAATAAACAAATATCAAATAAAATATTTTCATAAAGTCAACAAAAATGCCCCTTCCTATTTTGTTAATCACTCACAATTAAACAACAACAAATGAAGGCAGACTTATGCGAAGCATTCATTTAAATGTATAAATAAGGGGCAAGGGGACTGAACAAAACTACAGCTGTCAATGTTGATATGTCAAGTCTCAAAGTTTTGAAAAGAAGACTTTTGGACTAACTTTATTTAATCCTTTTCTATTCCCTGCAGTATTATAACTCTCTTTCACTTCTACAGTTTTGTATTTACTGCTTTCATGATTTTGTCTTTGCCAAATAAACAGTACCAATAAAAAATGAATAAAAATAGAATCACATGAATAAAATCCAGCTTGCTAAGTTATATTAATTAAAATCATTGTATCCCATGCCAGTATCTACAGACATTTACTCTTCAATGTTACACAAGTAGTAAATACCAAAGAAATCATTAATAATGGATTACCTTTTCAAGGCTCTGGGCTAATACAGTCATGGCATTTCTCTTTAAAGTGTGGAATTTGCTGATGATTTCTGGATAAAACAAAACACACAAAACAAACAAAACTACAATGATCCCTTGATACTTTGAAATAATAAAAATACAAACATATTGAGCATTTTACCAGAGATAATTGTTCATCTGAATACTACCAAACTAAACAAACCCCGTGTCCACACACAACACTTTCCGTGATTAGGGGTGATTAGTTATACCGTTTCGGGATAGTTATACGATGAAATTGTGTGTGTGGACGCTTACTAACGATCGTCATTATAGCGAAGCGTCGTATAACGAAACGAGGGTTTGGGCATCGTTTGAACTAGAACTCAATAAAGAATCACGTCTAATCACGCCTAATCACGGAATGTGTTGTGTGTGTGCGTAACTAGTATAACTAACGGTATAACTGGGCGGGGCTTAACGTGACCTCGCGCGAAAGGAGACCTGACCTCTCATTTCCGCTTCCATTTCATGACCGCAGTAGCAAACTGCGCACCTATACAACATTTCGCTATAGAGTTTCGGGATTACTTTCTTGTGTGTGTGGACACCCTGGAATTTATACGATGATTCTTTATACAACGTTTCTTGTGTGTGGACACCCTGAAATTTATACGATGATTCTTTATACGGCGTTTCGTTACAGAGTTTCGGGATAATTTTTGTTGTGTGTGGACACGCTGAAATAAGAAATATTTCTTGACTGATATTGGTAGTCTCATAAGTTTAAAAACCTATAAGAATGGACTTGAACCTCTTCATATGCACATTGTATTTTAATCATCATAATGAAAATATTTCGTAATTCCTTGTTCAATGAAATGTTTGAATTGACCTAAAGGGAGTGTAGCCTGACGAGACTCTGTATCTTTCCCGTGGCCTGACTCAGGGCCAATCGGATATAATACGACTACGGACGATGCGACCGCAGCATTCACGTGCGTGCAACATACCCGAAACCAAAGCGTGAGGAGAAGTTTGGTCTGTTTCGCGAACGCTAGCGCACGCTGACCATGTAGAAATTAAGTCGCTGACTACCGTTAATCAAGTCCATTCGTTTACGTGCAGTTGTCCAAAAGAAGACGTAGATGGTGTTAACCAGTATTTGCCAAGCTACACTCCTTTTAATAGACTAGTCACCTTTAAAACATCAAACAGCTACTTGTCTACTGTGTATATATACACTTCTATACTTGTTATATGTTTGGTGGTGGGTGCCATTCATCAATGACTCTTGGAACATCTTGCTGTGGGCTCTCTCCATAATGAATATGCATACCTAATATGTATATTCTAATTTCATCTTGAAACTGAATTCTTTCATTTATATTTCCTACCATCGTTTTATCTCAGTATGTTTTATTTGTTATCTTAAAGGTAAAGACCAGTTTTGGAAACGCCCCTCTCTCAAACAATGAAATGGAAGCTCTCATTACCACTCATGTGAAAGAATATGTTTTGACTAATACGTGATGATACAAATTTTGCCGGGAAACCGCCTACTAATTGATAAATTATTATATCTATTGGGACCAAATAGATATCGCGCACGTGGTCGCGTAGTCCCATATACATCTTTCTGTGTACAGTGCTTGTAACTTTACCAAGACTGGGCCAAATTTCTTATCATTTTGATGATTCCAGAACCTTGCAGTACACACCAATACTTATATGCTAGATGATCAACCTTTTCTGATCGATTCCACAACGTTTCTTTCACAATGCAATCGCATGACCAGAACTGGTCTTTATCTTTAAAGTGCATTTAAATTGACAAAATGGAAAATAATAAGTATATAAATGTTTTACACATAAACATTTTTATCATGAGTGTTTCATGAAATAAATGAATTGAAGATGAAGTATACTTACCATTGAGTAGCCTTGTGAGCCTAGCACAGTCTACATTGATGTGCTGTATCAACTCTATATCACTCTCATCACATGTTTCATCACTCGATTTACTCAATGCATCCAATCTATAGGAAATCAATAGGCAAAGAACAATATATAGAGATTTTGGGAAAAAAAATTATATATCTCAAGAAATGGACATTAAAGACAATTTCCAAAGGCTACAAGAAAACCTAATCATTAAAAACTTTTCATCCACATCACTGACTTTGTATGCAAACAACATTTAGCCTTTAAAAAGTAATCATATTCAATTACTATTTTATGAATGGAGAATTCAAGACAATTAATTCAAATTCTTACTGATTCAAAAATACACACTGTCAATAAACACCTTAATTTTATTTGTAAAAGAAAATGTATCTAACTAAACTGATTGGAATGTGTTGAACAAAACTCAAACGAAAATGGCAAAACTGATTTCTGACACAATAGATTTCATAAACTTACAAGGAGTCTTACACACAGCAGCTATTTTATGTGATATAAATTCATAAACTTCTATTCCTAAGGGTTGTTTGTTAAAATATTATATCCATTCATTTTTACTGTATATTTTTGTACGTAGTATTGGAACAAAGAATGCACAAAATGAATATTCTAACCATGAAAGAGGAAGCGCCTGTATCAGATATAAATCTATGAGATCATCTCCTAAGCATCCATAATTCTACCACATGTTTAGAGAATTTATCAATAAACCAAGCATGCAAGTAGGCCATTGTTTCCTTCCTTTTCATCAACAAAACATTTCCTTCAAAACCACATGTACTTAAACATGTTTTCAGAATTTAAAATTCATTCATTTGTTCCTTCCCTCTGATTAAATTCCATGCCTATTATAATGCATTCATGATCACATGCATTGTTTCCTTCATGCACAACATGTATGTGTATGTGTACATGTACAGTTGTCCCAAGCTTTTAATGTTTTCATAATGGACAGCACCAATTTGTCTCTATTTAGAATAAGAGAGCTCTCATATGCCATAAACATAAACAAAAAAAACACATTTACAATTTGATCTTTTCCCCCCTTTTATTAAAATCACTCTTTGAAAAAGAAACAAAATTTTTTTTTTTTTTTTGGGGGAGTGAGTTTCCACAACAAAACTAATCTCTACTCCTATAATTTGTTTTAGTGTCCTAAATTAGAACTTGATAAAAACTACAAAATTTCAAACACAGATATAAGATACCAACTTATCATGATTACAAATTAGAACATAAGGAGAGTTGACATCACTCTCAGCGCACATCCTAAAAACTCTTGTGATCTGCTCATAAAATCACCATCATCGGTCATTGATTCCTTCCTGATAATAAATGAAAGCTTCCCAAATTAATCACAGTTTACACTCACTAGCCTTCCAAGTATATCCACTGCTCCTAAAAGTGGACAGTTACCTCCCCGTTACCAGGAAGACTAGATATCTAAACAGAACGTTGCCAAGATGTTTGAGGGGCCTCTTTCTCAAACCCGATCTCTTTCTCTCTCATCCCTCCATCTCTGTACGTGTATGTCATTCTCTATCTATAACTCATGTTTTAATCATAACCCTTTGTTTTTTCACAATTATACTGCCTTTCATATCTCATTGCATTGAAAATATAAAAGAACTGACTTTTAGGTTCCACCTGGTATCACATATATTTAATTTTTTCTTTCCTTTTTTACTCTTGTGAACAACGCATATTTAAAGCAAATAAATGGATGATAAAGCAAATTATTGGGAGATTTTTATCATCCACCAAACTCATTAGACGAGAGAGAGAGAGAGATATACATTTATAGCTCCATTTCCATATAGAATAACATACCGGTATATGAGTAATACTGGCTAATGACACCGAGCTTGTGCAGAAAGGAAGTATTAAATTTCATAATAAACATCATTATCTATTCACAGTCACAGTACCATATCATTACGAACACACAAGCAACCTGATCGTAATACAAGTCCATCCATTTCCTTCCCACTCCTCATGCATTATAATAACAGTATTGATAGTTATGTACATGAATAGGGATATAGATAGTTAATAAAATGTAGCAAAATTGGGTAATAAGTTTATATTCAACCTAACAAGCATGAAGCATCCACCCATCTAACTGTTGTTTGCCTCAAAATAATGTGAATTATTCATATTACAAATGATCCTATCCTATGTAAATTTGTACATGTAAGGTCTTTGAATGCACAGATGTAACATTTTCAGCTTCTGTATTTTCCTTGGACTGTATATACATGTACATGTTATATATGGTTGGGGAGAAAATCAACAAACAACAATATTCATGATTTGTTGTATAAAATAACAAAATTAAAATTCTAAACTGTGCTTGTTTTTCATGGTTATATTTCTGTACAAAACAATTTGGATGAAAGTTTCTATAGAAGGACAATACCCCTTTGGATCGTTACGCCTGGACAATTACTTCCACACAATTACTATTCGGATAACTATCACCTGAGCCTAGGACAATTATCCCCCACAAAACTACTCTGCCCCCACCACACCTTAAAAATTACCCCAATAACTCTCAGAAAAATATTAAAGGGGTAGTTTTCCAATGGGGTATTTTTCAGAGGAACAGTTTGGAAGGGTTGGGGGTGATAGTCTACGGGATAGCTGTCCTAGAATCAAACTTTTGATACCTAAGCAAAATGGTAAATTTCTCAATTACATTTTCAACAAAGAACACTGTTCAAGGGAAACAAAAAGAATGGCTTTTATAAACAGGTGGTCATTTTATACAGGTGATGTCTAAAGCAGGTTTAAGTTTTACAAACCTTGCTGATATCCTGCTGAAGACTGCATTGAAGTTGTTCAAACTGAGAGCAAACAGGACCCTAGAAGCAGACGTCCTAAGCTGATGTGTGAGCGGATTCTCCGAGATAACATTCAGAAGCTGACAGATTTCTGGTAGAAGTGATTTGACCAGCATGGTCTCGTCTGAACGCGATGTGTCTTTGGGTTGCTGTAGATTTAATTAGAATCGATATCAATGATGCACATTTATACCCAAAAGTGTTTTCATAATGGCAATACTGGTGTTGGATAGAAAGATAGATATCACAAGCCATAAATGTAGATTTCTGGCAGAAGGGTCTTGATCATCATCTAGTTTCTTCTGGAATGGATGCATCTTTGGGTTGCTATAGGATAAGAGATACAGTCAAACCTGTAGATAAAAACCACTAAAGGGAGACTAGAAAAGCAGTCTTTAAAGGGAACTAAAACCTTCATCCTAAGTTACCTTTATTGTAAAGTTTAAACGATTTGAATAAGATTAGTGAAAAATTGAACAAAATCAGACAAGGTATAAGGAAGTTAAAGCTAAAGAAATAACTTGTCACCAGAGGGCGATATTTAATTTGATGGCGTCATTTGTGGACAATTCTCCATGCCTTCTGATCATGGAATTTCATGTTTTTCCTTCTTTCTTGTGATTGAGATAATCTACTCCCCTGAAAACAAGATTTAGAATGCAGAATGATATTCTACTTCACATTTTATGAAGTCGGATATTGAACACAAATGAATACAAAGAAAATGAAAGAATTGTAAAATTCCATGATCGGAAGGCATGGAGAGTTGTCCACAAATGATGCCATCAAATTAAATATCACCCTCTGGTGACAAGTTATTTCTTTAGCTTTAACTTCCCTGATTTTGTTCAATTCTTCACTAATCTTATTCAAATCGTCTAAACTTTCCAATAAAGGTAACTTAGTAGGGCTGCGACGAGTAGTCGAATACTCGAATACTCGCACTGTTGACAGCTACTCGAGTACGATTTCTCGTACTCGAATACTCGGCCGCCATTTTTTTTTTCCCCGTTCACCTGGCACTGTCCAGGCCGACGGTCACCCGTGCCAGAAGAGCACCGGCATGGGTAAAAATGTTTCCCAGCTCAATCATACACAGGGTGTCACTGTCAACTCACCACTCAGAAACTGGGACCAAATCTCGGATTTCTGTTTGGACTCGGAGGAATATTTGTCTGTCATCTTTAGTTTTAAAAATAACATAGTTTCAATTATTTGTCAAAAATTCAAAAGCACAAATAGGCGCTTTCAACAGCAACTTGAAGTAAAATCGCGGGGGTTTTCAAAGACGAACGTTCGTACTGTTCGTAGTATGGTGTTGGCAAAAAAACAAAACAAAAATGAAAAATGAAAAAATTCAAAAAAATTCAAAAAAATTCAAAAAATTCAAAAAAAAAAAATCCAAAAAATTCAAAAAAAAACATGGCGTCCGAGTATTCGACTATTCGCGGGCAAGGCTGGGAGTGTACTCGAGTACCTCATTACACGGTTATGCACAGCCCTATAACTTAGGATGAAGGTTTTGGTTCCCTTTAAGAGCAGGTGGTCTTGACATGTACTGTATGATCATGTTATTTTCACTGAGTGCATGTCTTTTATGATCAAGGAAAATAAGAAATGTGGCCTTTACAGGTGGTCTGCTAAAGCAGGTGTCACCGTATACAAAATACATTTCTTTTTTTCTCTTCCATTCCATTAGGGAAGTAGTAGATAAAATAATTTGATTACGATTGCAAATAAAAATTTAAAAGAAAAAGGAAAGAAGAACTGATGCAAAAGACTGAAGAAGAAAAAAAACGTAGAAAATGGGAGGGGAAGCAGAGAAAATAATGAAGACTTTTGAAAATTCATATTAAGTAACAAATTCCATAATTTACACATGTGTCTTTATGGTGGCTATAATAGTGTTACGAAAAGAGACTGACAAATATTTTTTGAATATATAACTCCATTTTGGTAAGCAACTAATACCAATAAAATGCTGCTTTTATTCACAAGTTTAAATGAAATATTTCAAGAATTATTTTCAGTGTATTTCTATATACATTCTAGTAGATTAGATCAATACAACAATTTTGTACACAGTCTTATTACAAATCGAGTATCAATTGATATGCAAATTCTAACACTCAGTGCTAATATCATATTTCATAATAGTTTCCTTTTCGTATTGACTTGTGGTTATGTTATCTGTTATCTGAGTATAGTAACATAGTAAAGTACAGTACATCATTGAGCTATGGGGAAATTTCCAGTAGTCCAAGTTTCACTTTGTAAAACTTTGTACACTATTGATTCAAGGTCACAGATTACTCATCATCTATCAATTTATTCCCTCCCATTCTCTAAATACAATTACTTATCACTGAAGCAATGAGTTTTATTAGTTTCTAAATTTGCAATTCATTCTGCAAACAGGGAATAATGAAAGAATGAATGCCATTACAAAATTGTCAACAGGAGCTTGATATATTATCAATAACTTTATATGTTATGTATTTCCAAAGATAGCAATGTCAATATTTGAATTCTTTAAAGTGCCTGATATAAGCTAATTACAAGTACATGTACAGTTGTATATTGCCTCAAATAGATCATGGAAACAAATAATCACAGAACAATATAATCATAATACAAGGTGCATATTGTAAGTGCCCTACACAATGTGCAAGATTATACTACAGTATATATTGATTTGATAGTTTTTGAAAACTTATATTTCCGAATAATGTTTCCAATAAATGCTCCAAATGCATTGAGTAAAAAGCTGGGGAAAATATTGAGGGAGTCATTGGTTGTGGGTTTAATTAGAAGAGAAGGGGAGGGGAAGGGATCTGGGAGGGGAGGAGAGGGGAGGGGCAGAGGAGGGGAGGGAGGGGGTATGGCTGAGGGTGGGAGAGTGGCAGAGGACAGGAGGGGGAGGAAAGGAAGGGGGAGGAAAGGAAGAGGGAGGAGGAGAGGGCAGAACAGGGAAGGACAAGGGGCAAGGGTACACTGTGGTAAAATAATATATGTGAAAGGAGAACTTACAGCTGAGAGACATTTTTCCAGTGTATCCAGAATGATGAGCTGCGACTGAAAAAGGCATTTCTCTTGGTCTGGATTAAGCCCCTTCTGCAATATAAAAAAACACAACAAAGATAGAAAAATAAGAATTATAACTTTCAAGTAGAGATAAAGATGGTACACTACCTAAACAGTGTACATACATTAACAGTCGTTCAACAATTACTAGAATATTTTAGAGGAAAAAAATTGCATTTTGAAGAATTTATATGCATGACATACATGTATGTGTGCATCATTGTGTATTGTAGATTTCATAAACTAGAACTGTCTGTAATGCTCGCACACCAGTCCATGAAAGAACACCACATAATGGACTGTTCTTTCCCTGACAAAGAAGAATTGTTAACTTACAGCAGATGGGATACTTAGGGATACTTAGTTATGACCAGAAGAGGTTCTTGCTGATTCTCATCTTGATCAAGCTCTCTTTGTCACATCCTTAACCCTTTTTCATTCCCCATCCCTCATCTATCCAATTAAATACACATCCTACCAATGACTAAAAGAGTTGTATAAAAAGATTGTCAACTTACAATGGAAGCAAGGTTCTTGAGAATGTTTGCAAGGCCACTGATGACCTGAGAGAAGAGATTCTTGCTGACTCTGATCAGACATTCTTTGTTGCGTTCCAAGTCCTGTCGGGCATGGCTTGCCTGACCCCCTGGACGACCCGGAAGCTGAGGAGAGAAAATACATGTAGAGTGGAAGAAATTTGTTAATCTGGTATTTCCATTGTACATTTTTTGCTAATGTATTTTAATTCATGCATGTTTCTCTCAGGAACCCCCTGGTTACAAACTTGTTAATTCACCTGCTATAGAGTACCAAAGTGTGACGTCATACAACATACTAGCCAAGTTGTCAAGGATGCTGGTTCCAAACAATTTTATGCTAAACAATGGCATGGTGATCACACCAGCACCAAACACTGATTTTTCCCTGCTCCAGCCTGTTGCTTGAATGATTTTGCGGCAAACCTCAAGCACAGGCTCTGTTGTTTAGAACCAGTAACCTTTGGTACTGGCATCTCTATAGTTGGAATCCACTTTGTATACTTAAGCTGTCACTATGCCTGGTAAGCCTCTGGCAAGCTTTTGAGTTGTCAAGGGAAATGAAATATGTCTTCAAGACGAATGCATAAAATTAGTAAACAGGTCTATTACAAGTCATTTTAAAAGCAGACTTACAACTGACATTGTATGAACTAAGGCTGCGACGAGTACTTGAATACTCGCACTGTTGACAACTACTCGAGTACGATTTCTCGTACTCGAATACTCGGCCGCCATTTTTTTTTTTTTTTTTTTCCCCCCCATTCACCGGGCACTGTCCAGGCCGACGGTCACCCGTGCCAGAAGAGCACCGGCATGGTACCGTGGGTAAAAATTGTTTCCCAGCTCAATCATACACAGGGTGTCACTGTCAACTCACCACTCAGAAACTGGGACCAAATCTCTGGATTTCTATTTGGACTCGGAGGAATATTTGTCTGTCATCTTTAGTTTTAAAAATAACATTGTTTCAATTATTTGTCAAAAATTCAAAAGCACAAATAGGCGCTTTCAACAGCAACTTGAAGTAAAATCGTGTGGGTTTTCAGAGACGAACCTTTGTACTGTTCGTAGAATGGTGTTGGCAAAAAAAAAATCAAAAAATTCAAAAAAATTAAACAAAAAAAAAACATGGCGTCCGAGTATTCGAGTACTCGCCTGTAAACCTAGGAGTGTACTCGAGTACCTCATTACACGGTTATGCACAGCCCTAGTATGAACCATACCATAATCAGTTAGGAATTACAAATACAGAACTTTAGAAATCCAATGGTACATTAGAAATTAATGCATTAATCGTATCCGTCAATTGTACTCCGTGTACAGTGCCTAATTTACAGACATTCTTCATGTCAATCTAAGCTACAAAAATGATGAGATAAAGGCAAAGGTACACAAGTGTGATACTACATAACACTCAGCTGTTTCTATCATTTATTTCCTGTCTTTTCTTTCCCTTTCTTATCTTTCCCAATACTGAACTGAAATTACAGATCTTTAATATTCTGAAACAAATACAATATTCTCCATTTTTGTGCAATTTATGACCGGATGCTCAAATTTCATAATTCAAAATAGGGCAGGTCCAAGCTATTTGGATTGTGACGTACGGGACATTCAGAGACTTTAAACTAGAAATAACAAGGGATGAAATTATTTATTTGGCTATCTTTTGGTATGAGTCTGTGGCTATTATGGGCTAGTTCATTTGTGGAAAGTTTTAGTTCTGACCAATTCTTAAATTAATTTTTAATGTAATTAATGTGCTGCGTGACGTACGGGACCAGAGAATTTCTGACTTTTTCAAAAATAAGTTCATCATTAAAGTTCTCTGAATTTATTAAGTTATGAGATTTATGGTAATTATATCTTAATTCATTATGGAATCAAGCATTAATCACAATTATTACCATATTTTTCTGACCTTTCGTTGTTATGTAATATACCAAAACATAAATGTGTGTATGTGACGTACGGGACACGTGACGTACGGGACAACTTTTCCCTATGGGAAAATGCATGGAAATGAAGAATTTTTGTCAAAATCTGTTAAATGTGAACAATTTTAACTTAAAACAGTGACAATTAGAGTGTTTTAGAACCCAATCAGATCCTCTGACCATCAATTAATATCCTCTGTGTTAATTTATGAGGTAAATCAATACAAATATTACTTTAATAAAGAAAACAAATTGAATTACATTCATGTACACATTATATTACCATTTTTATTCCATTTACCCATCTATCATGTGCAGTCATGCTTCTTTTCTCATTTCTTTCATCCATTCTATATTGCTAAAGGTTGTTAAATAAAAATTAATGAAGAAGATGAACTTGAACTTGAAAACTTTTATTTAAACTTGTTTGATTCACAGGGGCACACTCGGCGTATCATATTTTGTCAAAGAACATTTCTTATGCTCTAAGTGTTTGTGAACGAAGATACATTACAAATATGAAGTCTTTTCTTCATAGCTTGTTTGAATTATCACAGAATTTTGATGGAATTTAAAGATAATGCTGAACATATTGTCTTTTTAATTTTTTTATTACAGATTAGAACATGTATATTTTGCTGTCATATATTCAAGAATTTTGATGTACTTTAATGTACATGTTTGTGAAAGATGGATACAAAAATATAAATCTTGAATGTATTTCGTATTGATTAAAGACATCTTATTAACACCACCAGATTTAAGAAATGAAAACCCTAAAGGTTTGTGTGACCTTTTCCACAATTCAAAAGATTAAAGCGTAAATCAACAAAAATGCATGGGTGTAAAAGTGATGAAAATCGGGTGAGAGTGTGAAATACTCAAAAAGGCTATCCTTCCTTAAAAGTTATCTTTTAGTTTTTAGGAGATCAGAATTCCCGAGCTGGCTCCATAACATGTACAGTGTATGCTGTAATCCTTTACCATCATATATGACATTTAAATAGAATATCAAAAAACAACCAACACATAATTGATAATGACCTTTCTTCAAGTATGTACAACTTTCTTTTACAACTTATAATACATTCTAAATGAACATATGTTTCACAAGTGTGCCCTACTCATTCCAGGAACTAGTACACTATTATGATTTACATATTTAACATTCTGCCAATGTTTGGGACATCAACTGGCAAAATACCAAAGTTGATAATACCAGGGGTCTGACTTGAAGACTAATTACATCAAATTCAGTACAAGTAAATTCCTAGAAGGGACCCAGTTGGAATGTTCATATATCCCTGTATACAACAAGTTTCCTAACACAGTATATATTCTCCTTTTGGTCATTTCCTTTTTCACATCTTGCAGTTTTATATGGGGTTGTCCGTCGTCACACACTTGTCCCATACGTCACATTTCTTAATTTGATTATGTAATCAACACAGAATTTTTGTAATTTTTGTTAAACCTATTTTTTGTTAGGTATTCATCTAAATTAGAACTTCCTAGAATATCTTTTTTTTAATTATTTTCATAATTAAAATTAAACAAATTGTGTTCAAAATTGTGACGTACGGGACATCACACTTTGGAACCTACCTCATTTGCATAATTAATTAATTTTGAAAGTTTTTATATTTTTTTCCTATTTTCTAGCATGATGGTCTACATGTCCTGAGATATTTAATTTAAAAAAGATAATTCAAATTAGATACAAAAATAAAAATGTAATGTCCCGTACGTCACGCTAATTAATAAAAATCGAAGTTCGTGACCTTGGCATTCTTCGTAATTTGATTAATTTTTTTTTTTTTTTATCAGATTCATAAAATTCATAGTTTCAGCTTTAAAATGATGTATAGTTTGTTAAATATATATAAAGATGAAATTTGACCCCCAGTGGGAACAATAGCTTGGACCTGCCCAATAACAAAAACTTCAAAAGGTAATGACAAGCACTAGATCTATGAAGCATAATATACACAGGTAATGTGTACATGCATGAACCTCACTTGGAGAAAATGTAAATAGTATGATTTACTCATCAGTGTACGAAAGGTGACTTGTATATTTTTTTTAACAGTTTGAAATTTGAATTAAGATTCTCCTATAGTATAAATTACATGTATCATATCACATAAGGTAGATGAAGATGATACTCAGAATAAGTAAATACATGTACATGTATTATATCTATGATTTTGTGATCAAGGAATCTACATGTACTTTAAACACTGAACATGTTTATAATCAAAGCATATTGACATACATGTACTGTACAAGGTATCACATCACCGTGACCCAAAACACCCAAGTGCTGCATATTGCCATTGAAGAGGTGACAGAGTTCATTGACCTGGCTTGTGATCATGGCTCAAATTCCTGGCATAATACAGCTGCAACAAGGTATTCCATTGATGTGGCTTTCCGGCTCCCACAGGGGGGTAACAGTTGCACTATTATTGTCATGAAGCACCCCTCTTCTCTTTCTCTCTCTCTCCCCATGGCATCATCAATCCCCCCAAGGACACGGGAAGTGTGCTATTTATTCACCCATGTACATTCAGCCAAGCTCAATGAAATGGCATGATCAAGTTCACCTCAATGTGCATAGTACAGATGATGAATTTATTGTACACAGTACACATGATGTAAACATGTTTGTTTTTCTTACTATTTCATTTACAAAATGTTAGCTTTAATATCATCTTTGTACGTAAATAACAATAGGCCAAGATAAATGTATGCATGTCACTCTAAAAACCATGTGCAGGACATACACATGTATAATTAAAGGCTACATACTGTACTGTAGTACATACTCTACATGGCTACAGTATAAACTCACCAATTGTTATTCCCTAAAAGAAACATGCATTTTATATCAATTTACTGAAGAAAACCTAGTAATATGATAAAGATATGGGGTGTACAATAAATTTCATGTGTATGATGGAAAAGGACAATAAATCATGACAGATCAAAAATAATATCTGCACTGTACTACTGTACATATACATTTATAGCAATACATGTAACGGACTGAACCCAATGTTATTTTGATTGACTTTAACAATATAGGACAGGTGTAGTAGACCTATTTACTGAATTACAATACGGAAGGGGGGAGGGGGAGTGGGCTTCATAAATTAGCTAATACTACTATGTATGCATGTACATTGTATAGCAGATGCACATTGTACATTCGTGAACCCATACTACCATATGTACATGTACAAGTATGTAAGTGCATTCCAGAGATAGATATTTCTCTTTTTTTTTAACTGCACACCCACATGTAAATGGAGTTAGCAAGAGCACAAGAACTGTAAATGAGGTTCTACACAATCATTTACGTCTGCCAGTAGATACAGAATGTTAGTGGACATTTACATTTACTTAAATCCAGTGATATCTGTATCCAGCTGCAAATCTGTAAAATAATAAGTTAATAACTTCTGTAGTATGTTCTGTAGAAAATGCTGCTTGATACTTGATCCATTGCACACAGTAGGCCTATGCAAGCGCATTATATTTATATGCACATGTACATGTATGCTACACGCGAGAGGACTGGTTACCATCTAGTTAATTTCAAGTGGGCGAAACATTGGAACATGCGTGTGGGCGGAATACAGAGCGGAAATGGGTCGCAGAGGACAATACGTGACATTTGCCGGATGTTTACACAAATGCTAACGACTGTCAATTGACAGGCTCTGTGGGAAATGTGCAGTCCAAGGAAGAGAGAGAGAAAGAGAGAGAGGAAGAGAGAAGAAGGATGAAGGGATAATGAGATGATTAACAAATAACAGACTGAGAAGCAGTAGCAATATTGAGGAATGATGAGGAGAGAGATTTACATACGGAGAGGGAAAGACAGAACGAGAGCAAGAACGAGAGGGGGAGAGAGAGAGAGAAAGAGAGAAAGAGAGGGGAAGAGAGAAGAAGGATGAAGGGATAATGAGATGATTAACAAATAACAGACTGAGAAGCAGTAGCAATATTGTGGAATGATGAGGAGAGAGATTTACATATATGGAGAGGGAAAGACAGAACGAGAGCAAGAAAGAGAGGGGAGACAGAGAGAGAGAGAGAGAGAGAGATTGAGGAGAGAGAGAATGAGAGACTAGAGAGGAAGGATGAAAGGATGGTGAAATGGATAATAGACTGCAATTACTATGAAGGAAAGTAAAATATTCAAATACAGTATGATGCAGGATATTTAGTTAATAATGTGTTGCAAAATTCAAGCTCTGAAAAGGCCTTCAGATTAGCCCACATGTACATAAATATATCTAAGCCTACATACATGTATATACATGTACATGTATGTACAGTAAGTACAATCTTTAGAATTCCTTTGAAAGTGTTAAAGCTAAAGATTGTATATTTAAGTGAGTCCACTGCCTCTTTACAGGCTAATGGTAAGCAAATGATATGCTAATAATGAGAAACCTACATGTAGGCCATTAATGCTGTAAAACCAGAAACTGTGCATCTCCAAAGAAAATATCTTTTTACAAATTTTGCAAAACATTGAGATAATTCAAGAGCCTATTGAAGGGCAATCCATAATCTTTCTTACATACATGTAGTAGAAGCAAATTAGTCTGAAGAAAAGACATGAAGAAACAAGAGGATTAACTGATGAGAATTAAAATGAAACTGCATTTTTAATCTTGGAAAGTTGAGCTCTGTGACATATATATATTTAGTTATTTAATATTACCAAATTGCATACGTGGTGTTCTGTCAAGACTTATCTCATACATGTACATGCTCCTAGACTCCTAGTCCTACATGTACACACATGTTTAGTAATATAATTTTTCAAATTTTCAAATATGAGACTTTAAATCCTTTTAAATCGGGTGACATACTGTACATGTACAAAAATTAAAAAAGAAATACATTTTTCACAAAATCAAATGGGAAATATGTTATGCCAGCCCAAATTTAAAGATCCCCCCCCCCCTCAAATGTAATCCATGCAGAAATCTTGAGAATTTGAAATGACAACCTTAAAAAGTCAATGTTTCAAACAATAATGATAATCGAAAATAATATCGCTAGTGATATTCGTTTGTCTCGCAATGTATGGTCAAAAAGGGATCTATCCCTTATTGACCATACAATATTATTTTCAATAATGATAATTATCCTATTTAATCCACAATTGATTAATAATTAAATATGTTGCAATTTATAAAATTAATTACACAAAGAGCTACATGTACATATAATGTATAGAGAATATTAAGATCAAATATGAAACTTTAAGATATGTATTATGTATCATGATATTGGTCACCCAGCAGTACTCTTAACCATATCAATTAAAGGTTAATTGTTACTAGATTTATCTAATGGTCAAAACTGTCCAAAGGCTTCAGTTTCACTTAAGTGGTCCTTGTTTATAAATGGCTATTGTATCCTGATTTTCCCAGCTACATGTAACTTTATTAAGTTTATAATAGCCTACTACATCAAAAACATGTGACTCTCATAAGCAATGAAGGCCAGACAGAGCGCATTTACACAACAGATTAAAATACTTCTAAATGTTATTAATAATAATACAAATATTGGATACTTTTATACACTGTAGTGCATACATCATCATACATGTACATGTGTATCCACCATGCAAGGTGCTCCAATATTACACCGGCTCTGCTAGGCTACCAAATTCGGTGCTCACTGCATTTAAGCAATCCTTCCTAAGTTCCTACCAGTACCAATTTACCACCTGGGTGGAGAGTGGCAAATGTAGATTAATAGCTTGCCAAAGGACATTAGTGCCGTGGCGGGACTCGAACCAATCCACAGTCTGATGATGAATCCTCTAGACCACGACACCTTTACATTAGGGACTTTTAGATTTGCACGTCGACGTAGTGGACTGCAACGTGTGCCATTCTTTCAAGGCACTGGCCCATGCCCGGCAGTGCCTTAAAAGGACGTCACATTACCTTAAAAGGATGTCACCGTGGCAGTCCACGTTCTCGTTGTGTAAAATCTAAAAGTCCCTAATTTTTTCCTACATATGTATGTTATGACACTAACATAGCACTGTTTTGGAGCAAGTGCACGGCAGGCAGTCACGTGGATACTTGTACATGTACAGTACATGTTCATGTATGCATGTCAATTCCCACTGTACATATTAGACTTTTGAAGGCACATTCAAGCACCCTACCAACGCTTTAACTTGCTCACAAGTAACTTGCAAACATTACAGATAAAACAAAACTTGCTGTATTTCAAGGTGATTATTTTTAGTACAGGTAGGACTACAAGATATCATGTTAAATTTGAAGTTCATACGTAGCACAGTGTACAAGCAATATCTGAAAATGAGCAGCATGTACTCCACTAACTCCAGAGTATTCGCACATGAATTTCAGACCTGTAGTGCCTTGCATTAAAGATAAAGGCCAGTTCTGGTCACGCGATTGCATTGTGAAAGAAACATTGTGGAATCGATCAGAAATGGTTGATCATCTAGCATATTAGTATTGGTGTGTACTGCAAGGTTCTGGAATCATCAAAATGATAAGAAATTTGGCCCAGTCTTGGTAAAGTTACAAGCACTGTACACAGAAAGATGTATATGGGACTACAAGACCTCGTGCGCGATATCTATTTGGTCCCAATAGATATAATAATTTACCAAATATATCAATTAGTAGGCGGTTTCCCGACTTTCCCAGCAAAATTTGTATCATCACGTATTAGTCAAAACATATTCTTTCACATGATTGGTAATGAGAGCTTCCATTTCATTTTTTTGAGAGAGGGGCGTTTCCAAAACTGGTCTTTACCTTTAAAAAGGTACAAACATTTATGTTCATCCAACTAAACTTTTCTCTTATATTGACATGCTCATAACTTGGTTTCCTCTTCAATGTTCTTGTCATTTATTTAGATTACTTCACATAGACCTGTACTAAAATCAGGAGAGAAAAGACTTTGCTGATTGCAATGTATATCTACCACATTGACCCAAAAGAATGGGCAAATCTACTTTCCTTTGAATTTTTTTAATAACATGGACTTTGGATAACTGCTCATAACTCCTGTACTGTATGTACAGTAGGAGTTGGAAAGATTTGTTTCTTCTAAAAAAAAAGTTCCAAGGGTTGTGCGATAATTTTCATTCACGCTCATTGCTCTTTTAACTTACGTTTGAATTTAGAATATTGGAGATGTTCTTTTATCACATAGCGGTAGGAATACACTCGTAACAAATGGGACACTTAAAAAAATGGTCGGTCAGAAACCTTTTTCTTACTTTCTGATTCGATTCACAACAACTGTTTTGTAGTTGATTTGCAGTTATTTTCACAGACATTTCCCAATACCTGGGACTAAATTTCTTCTATTAAAACAGTGCTGCTATTGATCATATCATAATATAGACAAGAAGTGTTTGTGTCCTCTCTTTTCCTGTGAGGTTTACTTCCGTAAGGAAATATTGAAGTGCAAAGATTTCTTGTTTTCTGTGAGAAAGCCATAACCATTGCTCTCATAATACCAATAAATCTTTTACACAAACACCCCACAAAAAAAGAGACAAGGGGTGGTATTCTAATAAGTTAAGCCGGGACTAAGTCTAGACTAAACAATAATTTTAGTTCACACTTCTATGGAATGCTAGGTTTCATCTTCCTCCTTCAATATTCATGATAAAGATAATCTACCAAAGACTTTAATAAAAATAGGTTCATACTCATATTATCTTTTCTTCCCATTTCATTGCAAAATTAATATTTTGAACACTTTTCATTGCAGGATTAAAATAATCTGTACAGGGTAAATGAGTTGGCAACAGGCACTCCATAAAAGTGTGAACTAGTTAAGCCAGGCTTAACTTAGTACGCGCTATCGGAATACCACCCAAGGAGACTAAAATTTTCTCCATTCACATGTAATTTTTTTGTTTTTGTTGTTGGGGATGGTAAAAAAATAAAAACACTTTCTCTTTTCAAATCACTCTCACTCTTCAGTTTGAAAAAGATGGTCAAAGTTGAGAAGTATTTTCACCCTTTCATGTCATGTTTTTATGTGCAAGAGACTTATTTTCTTTCAATGAAGAAGGTACCCAGTATATGTATCTGAGCCATGCACACATCAATGTCTTGCATGACTATGAGAAAGATTTTTTTTTTAATATGACCAAAAATGTTGGTCAACATCAGCTCTACTAAACTCGTTAAATGCCACACAAATAATGTCCCTGTGTCACATCATATTTATCATAGGTATAATAGATACCAAAGGCTTCAACTTCAAGATAATTTAACTATTTCCAATGGAAGATTTTCTATCCGTTTTAAAAAGGTGGAAAGACTTCCTTTTGCGACAGCCACCTAAAATCTAACCCTATCCCTAACTAACTCAAACCCTATTTTATCATGTTTTATTAATCATAGTATTATTAGATATATTATTTTAAGCTGTACCCATATTTGTTTTTCAATTTGGGCAGCTGTCGCAAAAAGAAGTCTTCCCAAAAGAGTTGTCATAGACTGGAAATAGGTAATATTGCACACCATTGTAATGCATAAAGCAGTTCTTCTGCTAATTGGTGCCAATTGTTTTGTGCAAAAGTGCACATTGCAAACAAGGGACTGAGGAAAAGAAACCAAAGCATATAACCTTGACAAAATGCTTTAATTTGTGTTTTTTGCTCGACCAATTGCAAGCATGCTTGCCGTTTTGTTATGTTTGTCCAAAATAATTGATAAAACATCCGACATTATGTAGTCAGGGCTAGTAGCTTTAAGACCTTAAGAGCTACATGTACATGTAAGCTTGGCATTAAAAGAAGGTTAATGTTCTTTCCTTCCTCACAGCAATGCAAAAAAACATGATTTACTAAAATAACTAGGGTAGCGCGCCCGGTATTCGGTCACTTAAGGGGAAATTGTTCATATTTTTAATTTGTACCTCCTTTATTTGGCAATCTACCCATCAAAAGGAAAGAAAATTAGTCCTCTAACAGGATTTTAAAGTCACTTAAAATATAGAATGAGCAAAATATTTCCGAGTAATTCGGTCGCGCCGCCTAGAATTCGGTCACACGATTTTTGCGTGGTATCTCCGTTGACAAGGAGCGAAGCGTATTTGCGCCCTATTTTCACACAATTGCGCGACAAAGCACTGAATGTCAGTACGTTGACCGAATACTGGACGAGCGCTACCGCATAGCAAGGGTATTGTATAAATACCTCTTGCACGGCGAGAAGTGCGTCACTTGCAAATTCGCTGCGATGGAGCGAACACGGAAGAACTCCTCTTCACACACATACTAAATTCATTGCACCAGCACACATAGTTGTTTCACAATAGGCTTCTACATATGGCTATGCATGTTAACTCATGTGCTAACAGAACCCGGAAGCGCAGAAAGTTGTGCGACACTGACCAATTTTGAGTTAAGTTGGAGATCTTTCCGGGGCCCTAGATCTATACCTGTTTTAATTTTGAAAGTTAGGATAAGTTGTTCAGCGTCTGTTACAGGTGTTGAAACGACTGTCTGACAGAATATCGGGCGCGTTACCATAATAAATACTATTAGTATTACTAATAATGTTGTTGTTAGTTGCGTGTTGCATGTACATGTAATTGTAAGCTTACATTCCTTACAATAGTTGCATGGACTCGGAGTGAATTGTTACTGTACAGAGTCGATAATGGGTGGATAATGCCAATAATTTCATGCTTTTCAAGGAGCAAAGTAGGAATCTAAATTAATCGTCTGAGTTTACACGTTTGATTATGACCAGCATGCATGTGGACTCTCGATCTCGCGACTCTGTCTTTGCCCTCACACTCAAAGATTGACATTCGTCATTGTCATTTACACGATAATCAATTGACATTCATTGACTTATTGGTCTCCAGATTCCAGCAGCAGAATCTCAGATTTGCTGAGACGATGAGACCAATTTACTATTTACATAACAAGCTGAAACATAATTTTTAGATCTAGATCTACAGCACTATCCATGACCATGTCATGTCGTCAGTTCGAGTTCGACCAGGATTGTGCACAATCTCAATGCAGATGCTATCCATTCATTGCACTGGCAATGGCCAATGCAATTGGAAGCTGAAAAAGATGTCGACTAAATTAACATAAAATCAGTTTTCCAATGTACCCTTAAATCAAACTATAAATAAAATCAATCGTTTTACCTGATCTTCAAAACGTAGAATGAGCAGTGCCACCCATTCTATCGGCCTTTGGGCGGCCATTCTGTGGTAATTTTGACAAATTCTACATGGGCTTGCCGACGACAGCGGTGATTTCATTCAGAAAATTTATTTATAGAATAAAGCGCCCTCTGTCAGTCTGTGATTGGAAGTGGAATCGTAATCGGAAGAGTGAAATCTTGACGTGACTTGAGAAATAACTTAATAAAAAAAGCATAAAGAAAAGATAGGGGAAGTGCAAAGAGCGAAAAAGAATGATCTCTGAAGAAAAAAAAGGGATCCTAAATATATACACATTAAAATGGTGGAGATAAATACCTCCCCCCTCCGCGGACCCAGCCTTTTGATTTATGGAGCTATAATTCAGTTTTTTAATTTGTCAATAATTCCCAAAATGTTGTGTCAAGTAAAAGACATGCAGGGAACTGCTCATACATGTCTATATATCTTATATCATCTGAATAGGAGTGGGTGGGCCAGAGATGGGCCAGACGGCCAGTCGTACTTGAGGGCAGGTTGAAACTCATGCCACAGATTTTGGGGATGATCTGGAAGGTTGGGGAAATGTTGCCCCCCGGCCCCCGCGGCTCGTCATTAATTACCCTCTACCCCAAAAAATTGTCTATGATACTGCCCACTCCGGCCACTCATCATCCTCATGATCCATTTTAAATTGCGTACGCGTAGCTACCCATTGAACGATCTTATTTCATATCGTTCCGACTCTAGGGTGACGGGAGCATCCCAGTGAATCCGACATTGAACACGAAATAAAGAATTTGGGACATAGAATATGCATTAGTATATCATGAACATATCATGAACATCATAGGGTATAATTTATGACGTCCTGATGATAAATAAAAGGGTACGCATTATTTAATCATGTTTCTAAAAAATAGCCACATATAGCGTCCTGTAGCTAAGGTGGCTAATTTGCATATCATGTTTTGCATACATTGATGGTATAGGGTTCGGGTTTGCAAACAGTAGGTTAAGAGTTACATTAGTGGCTATTTTTAGAAACACGCCTCTACGTCTACGTGTCTATATGCATATACCGAATTTAAAGAGGGGGTATAAAACAAACTTCAGTTGAGAAAATAATTCAAGTCCATCTGACATCTGAATAAGAGCATGTAATCAATGATTATTTAGAGCATAATATTTTATTCAGATTTCCCTATAATTTTCGCTTAGATAGAGGGGCGGGAGAGCTAGGGGAAAGCAAAGTAAATCCACTTATTCACCAGCCTTTTTCTCTTTATCCATCGAGTGAGACCAGTGACCTACCTCACCGGGCACCCCCATCTTTTCTTCATTTGCTCTTCCTTGTTTTTTGTTTTTTCTTGATTATTTGTTGTTGTTGTTGTTGTGGTACATTATGTACGTGACTTTTATGCACACGTAACAAAGATTATGGATGATTAGCAATATTCCTTTTAAAATCTATTTAAACATTGGTAATCGACCCAAAAAGGATAAAACAAAACTGAAATGAAAGTAAAATAAATAAAGAAATTAAAAACTCCTTCTAAAAGTATATACATTTTATTCTATGTTCAGTTTGATTATAAGAAGGAAATAAATGTTTATTTAATCTTGAGGAATCTCGAAGCACGAATTGATAAAAAAAAAATAATGAAATGAGAGCATTCTTTAAAATTGTATTCATGACATAAAGGCATATAGCCTATACTCAAACGAAATTAACAGATTTATAGAGATATTGAGTTCAATATTATTACATTAAGGAAGTTAAATGAATTATGGCACATTTCTGAGATACATGTCCCTTTCGTCCTTTTTCTTTACACTCAACGAGAAACTAATTTTGTCATTCGATTCACGGGGATTCACTGACAGAGGTATAATGGCCATGGTATGTTTGATGAATGTCGCCATCTCTTGGTCAAAGTAACGTGTCGTGTTCTTCAAATAGTTTATACATTGTATATTTTTTTTAAATCGCATTACATTATCCAAATCAATAGTTTGGACGATGCCACTATAAGGAAGCAAGGGTTGTATTATGCATAGATAATGGGAAATCTTTCAAACCTATTTTCCTTCCTACTTTTAATCCCAACTTACCCCCATAGAGGGAAATATTAATTTGTATGATATTAGCAAAGTCAAAACAGTTTTTTGTGGTGAACATAATCCTTTGTATATATACGGTTAACAACTAGTTTTATAAGTTTGTTTTCTTGTCTCAATTCTCCATTCTTCTCTAGTGTAATTGCAGGAAATAAATGATAAACAGAATGCCACGGTGATTATTCGTTTAACTGATTGCTAAGAGAGCACATATAGCTCTCAGACGACTTACAACGTTAGTCCTACCTGCACATGATCTGAGGGACTTTAAGAATTGAGGCTTTACGAAAGTCACTATATCGCGCATCGAACCCACGATTTCCCGATCTAGAGACCACTGTTCTACCACTGAACCTCCTCTCCAACTCATTCAAGTGAAAATATATGATGAATCATTAAGGAGGCGGCGCCGTTTGCAGTAGGACACAGCTAATAGGCATACAGTTAGATGTTACAACGATATCCATTTTATTAACTCTTTCTTCCTCAAATTCATGAATCCCTCATAACGATTTCAACATTTTTTCATTCCATATTGATTTTTTTCTTCTTTGCAAAATTATGAAAGACATATTATCGGAGGATAACTGCATTATCTGCATCTAATAATATACTTATTTCGCCCCGCCAGATAATGATAAATGTTTCTTATTAAGGGCTTTTACAAAATACTGATTACAGCGCTCATACAAGAAAAACAAATATTTTCAACAATAATAAATTATATACATATAGCATTTAACAGTAAACATAGTAAGTAACAATATACAAATAGTGGGCATAATATTAATCTACACAAACTTAAGAGCTCACAAAGCAGCGTGACGGCCTGCTAGATGACACCCCACCCCAAAACAAATATTGAAAAGTAGGCTTAACTGTTATTTAAGGACGACTAAAAGGCAACATTTCATTTCAATTTGTCTTTACGATTATGATGATTTCAGAAAAGGAAAATTAATCTATGAGCTGGTTTAAAAAAAAAAAAAAAAACATTGTCCCTGCCACCAGCGGTGTTGCTATAGGGAACATGGATTGATTATTACTCCGCTACTCACATGCTATAATGTAGATCCCCCTCTTTGATATTTTATTAGTTTTTTTTTCTTGTTGTTATACCTGCTCCGAAGTTTTGGCTGACCTTTCCATTAGCATGATTAAGGATGCCAAAATGACGGCCCTGCTTCCCGCCATCTCCCCAAGTAACCCTCTTACCAAAACAATCTCTGATAGAAGAATGAGTCGACGAGAAATGTCTCAAAGCAAAGCCTGAACGGTTGAACGACGGGAATATGATGGCAACGATGATGATGATGGTTATAAAGAAGATAAGGATGATGATATTGATGATGATGAAGATTATGATGGTAATAATGAGGGTTACGATGATAACAATGATGATGACGACGATGATGATGATAGTTATAAAGAAGATGAGGATGATGATAATGATGGTTTTAATGAGGGTGACGATGATAACGATGATGATGACGACGATGACGATGATGATTAAGTTGGTGATGATGATGATGATAATAATGATGATGATAATGATGATAATGATGATGATGATAATGATGGTGAAATGAGAGAGACGATGATAACGATGATGATGATGACGATGATGATTATGATGATGGTGATGATGGTAATGATAGCGATGATGATGATGATGATGATAATGATGATGAAGATTATGATAAAGATGGGATCATGGTGGTGAAGAAGAGAGTGTTCATAATTATGATGAAAATACACCTTGCCACAAAGGGACTATTATCCGCTCCGGGAGAGACAGAAACATTGCCCCCTTCCCCGAGAGAAAATAGACGGTTCGCAGAAAGACGGTTTAACGAAATTACTAAAGAAGGAAGGGAATGCAACATAAGCAAGAAGAACCGAAATCTTTGATAATTTTAAATCAGATTATGGATAAAAGAGCGCCCTTTTTTAAAATGTACTTTCCCATATATGTTATGATTTTGCTTTCAAAAGAGGGCGCTGGATAGAATTTTAACATATTATTATGGCGGTTCTTGCCTAGAGCGGGTCAACACGCTGTGGTTTTGCTTGCATAAAATAAATCTCGTCTGCTCCGCAGTGTACAATGTCATTCATGCTAATCAATGATGACTGAGGAGTGAGGAGGAGGAGGTAGGTATTTCGGTCGTCATATCAACGAGATGTCTGACCAACCACGTACGCTAGTCAGTCGCTAAGTCAAGACGGATGAGTTACATGACTTGTGAATAGGAACCGAACAATAACAGCATCAAAACTTCCTCATCTTGTGAAACGAGGTCCGCTCAGTCTTTCGTGACATAAGGTATCCAGAAAGCGTATTTTTGATATTTCGCGTTCTCCTTGGCGCCCAAATATACATCCATCTTCACGAATTGATTTATCTACATTCTTTGAAGAGGTACATTAATGTGAATCAACTGTCTAGTTACTTATTGCACATGGTGGTCGGTAGAAGATTTCATAAGATATTTCTTTCAGGACATACAAAAGGAATTTAAAAAAAAGATCAATTGCTTTCATCCGTGATTCTTTCGCTATAATCATCAATTTTACTGTGGATGATTAACATTTGCGGTCCATTGCCGTAACGTCAAGAAATTTCGGATTTATTGCGAGTTCTTATCTTCATATTCTAAAATGCAGCCTATACTAATTTATCGAAATACTGATGTGATGTGATTGGAGGAGATGAAATCTTTTCGTAACCAACTCAGATCGTCTTCATAATACTAAGAGAAATGGTTTGCGTGTTTGTTTGTTTATAATTATTTAGTGAAGTAATCCTTTTGTAAATGGAGATGGAAATGATCTTACAATATAGTCCCATCTTGCTGGTATTGTTACCATGATTACTTCTTTTAAACATAAATGAATGTAGATGGAATGGATTGTGATCAGAATAGAGGAGTGCTGTTGACACTTAACTTGCTAGCCATCCGAACCCATCTCAAATGGATGAGATTGATGATTCCTTTACGATGACCTCTGCACATGTTTAGTTATTAATTGTTCCATCCATTGACCATTACTACCTTCCTCAAGTAACGCGTGGTCGTCAATTATGACAATGGATTCATCCACCCTGCTGGCGATCACCGATAAGTCTGGCCTGGCGGTGTCCTACACCGAGGCTCTATGGTCAGACATGTCAGACATCACACTGGACATCACCACAGTCAGGTCCGATAATGACACAGGATCAGAATGGACCTCGCTGGATACGGCCGAGCAGATCTTTGAAGGAGCCATCCTGTGTTTGATGATTGCTTTGACCACGCTGGGAAACTCTCTCGTGGTCCTAGCTGTGTGTTTGGAAAAGAAGCTAAGGACCTTTGAAAACTTCTTCTTCGCTTCGCTTGCAATTGCTGATTTGTCGATTGCCATGTTGGTTCTCCCGTTGTCTGTTCGGGTAGAGCTATCAGGCGGAAGATGGGATCTCGGGCCTCGAGTTTGTGATCTCTTTATCTTCACCGATGTCGCTTGTTGCACTGCATCAATCCTACATCTGTGTACCATAGGAATCAACCGTTGTCGCTCGATCACGTCTCCGCTTCATTACGTCAGGAAACAGACCTTTCGTCGAGCAGCGGTCATGATCGTTTTGGTCTGGATAGCATCTTTCGTGATTGCGTGTCCACCCCTGATCGGATGGCCACATTCCCGAAACCGATCAGCGCAACTCTGTGAGTATGATGTCGACAAACTCTACGTTGTGTACTCGTCGTGTGGATCATTCTTTATACCACTTCTTGTCATGGTGATCGTTTACACTAGGATTTACCAAGTGTCTAGGCGAGGCGCCGAATTCAGGCGAAACTCTGCTCCCCAACTAAATGACCACCACCAGCAAAATCAACAAAAGATTAATAACCAGTCTCTCTATCAAGCACGCACCCACTACGAACAGGTCCATTCTTGCCCACCTTCAAGAAGGCGACCCGACCTCTACAGGATGGAACACAATTCACGTTGTACCGGAAGAGCAAACTCGACAGTAGCGGCATCTGCCGAGGTTGCGTGCACAGGATATTCGAAACCAGAGGATGTGCAAGTGACTAAACCAGTGTTACGGAGAATACGAACCTCGATACTTACATTCCATCCTCAAGGACGATGTGACAACAAGAAGAGGTTTACTGAGGTCAAGACGGTCAAAACCTTAGGTAAGTTATCAAGGTCATTCTTGCATTATTCAGAGCATTTGTAAAGAAAAATTACATTACATAACATTTATTTCGTACCATGGTAATTTCGTGCAATATGTCTTGTCTTTATTTATATCATTCAAAATGAAAACCTCTTGATATGACAACTGAGTAATGTAACATCACCGTCTTATTCAAATTACCATATCATGTTTATTTTTGATGATTGCTTTTGGATAAACATGATAAACCACCTATATCGTATTGGAAACATAGCACGAAATCATATTTTAATACTGTGTTAGCTGATATTTGAGCCATAGTGATGGCACTGGATCATATCCCACCGCTGTCACCTTGTTAGTAATGAAAGATCATCGAATTTATATTACGATGAGGATGTTTCTTATCAGGCTGAGCATGAACAGACAACATCAATCACCATTAGACGGCGGACAACCAGGATGCATTATGCTTGGGACAGTTTTGTGTTCTCGGTATTTTTGTTATGTCAAAAATATCATTACGTAATACTATACATCCTTGCAATTATCTTTCCGTTTTAGCTAGTTTACAGCCAACTTCCCAACTTCAATTTTAATTACACGGATAACGTTTCTTTAGCATGGCTGTTTTCTTAAGATCATTTGTGGGATAGAGACGTAAATAGAGAGGGGAGGTGAGAGAATTGCAGAGAGAGGGAGAGAACGAGACAGAGAGAGAGAGAGACAGAGGAGGTACAGAGAGAAAATACAAATATATAAAGAATGTAAAATGTTAGTTTAATTTTCTTCAGTTGCATCGTGTATTCATACGGTTCTTATGGAGTAAAACAGAAATCACTAACCCACTATCTACAGTAGTCTAGTCATCATTGAACAAAATAATTCGGTAACAAATCAAAGCGTCACAATTAAGTGCTTTCTTTTTTTTGTCTCTGCATTAATACCAACGCGTTGAATTGCAACAACAATCTCTAACCTAATTGATCGTAGCAATTAAATCACTTCAAACATTTCAGGCTCACACTAATGAGCAAAACATGTTTGTTTGTAACACTGCTCCTTCTTCGAGCTGTAGAAATGTCACACTAGAAAATGTCAGAGGAGCAAATGGCTCATTTAAACGATTGATTGTATTGAGTAACTGCGATAGACAGAGAGAATGAATAGACATATAACAAGCAAGGTCGTTAACTAAATCGAGGGTGATGCTTCCTTTAATCTTCACAGCTAATTAAATGTGATGTCGTATAATTTCGTGCGTCAGTTAGCTAGTCGGCCAGATTTCTTTGTATTCATTATATGCAGTATAGTATTATCCATTGCGTAGCTAATAGGAAGGGGGGGGGCAGGTATAATGTCTCCGAGTCGAATAGCGAAATAAAGTAAAGATAGTAAACGAAGAGAAACATGAGAGAATAAAGAGAAAGAAAAGGGCTATAATGGTAGAACCCTGTGATTCGTACCCCCACTCTACCCGAAAGTATTGTCCATTCTCATTTCATTCGCCTTTCAAGACTCACGTCCACGATTCCATCAATGCCCCCCATTCGTGTCCGTGGCTGGACGATCGCGCTACGCCACTGGCTATTATATGTTTAAAATGACTCATGTCAGGGTAAACTCTACCTTTCTTTTCTTTCTTTCTTTTCCTTCGGACTAAAAAATGAGACAATTGGAGGAGAAACGTACTACTATAGTACCACATTATACTAATTATAAGTCACCTTTACCATGCCAAATCGCATACAGTTTTATCACCTTAATTATGGTGTTATGCTAAGGTTATGTGTTCTTATAATATATGCATTTGTTTTTATCTGTTAGAAAAATTGTACAATCCAGCCTTACGGCTGCGAGACAATTTTCAATAAATATACCATTAAATAACTTGCATTAAATTTATCATGGCTCACTGAATAGTGAATAGGTCAAGTCACATAAGTGTACGTTCGAGATTCCATGAAAAACAATTACCATTTCAAATAAGTTGTGAATGGTGACGTAATCACATCTTAACAAGGCATTGTAATCATAATAGGTTCACATCTAATGAAGCAGTACTGTGTGATCAAGTGATTCTTATGAAACGAGATTCAAGGTAATTGTATACCAAGGCAGGGGGGGGGGTAGTGAGCACTAATTTTTTTTTTTTTTGGGGGAGGGGGCGGGGGGTACGTGCCCCTGTGCCCCTGTGCCCCTGGATCCGCCAATGACTACGGTTGCTGCTGCTGCTCCTACTCCTACTACCATTACTACTACTAATACTACTGCTACTGTCTAAACTGTTATTGTTACTGATGATTTTTATTTCGATAATTAAAAAATATCTGTTTTTATTTTGCGTTTTGGTTTTCTCTTTCTCTTTTTCCTCCTACAATGTTTTTCTCTCTCTCTCTCTCTCTCCATGTTTCTGAATCAATCAACACACCATGTCTAGGAGGACAATCATTCATCCATTACGTGATGTACCATGATTACTCTTGGCTGTCACCATATGTCATCTCATTAACCTAAAAATAATGGGACCAGACGCAAACCACATGCTTCAAAAGCTTCAGAGTTGACTAGAATTTACATTGAAATATTGTATGAAATATTGTATGAATCATAAATTGAGACTGAATCAGATTTTGGGAAAAAATAAAATGAATCTATAACCTCATGCCCGTTTCTTCACGGGTTTCCCAAGCACCTAAGAGCAAGAAAGGGTCCTATATGTTATGGGTGACCTTTAGCTATAAAAGACACACAATTTCTTTTCGGAAGGAGTTATACTCATATTTATCAGGTAATTTAAACGTAATTTAGCCGTGCTTTCGACTTATTTAACATCTACATGTACAAAATACGTAGAAAATGGCACATGAGTAATGATAAGGGTGAATGAAAACGAAATAGGTGTTGCAATGCATACATTTTAGTATTTAAGAGATTGAAGTTTAAGAAAATAATCAGATACTATAGCCTGATGGCCTATCCTAACACATTCATTATCCTACAGCCAAGAGTCATGCATGCTCTTAACGTAGATAGTAGACAAATAAACCCATGATGCTTTACATACGGAATGAATGATAAGGATGGCTTGAGTCCACAGTGGCGTAGCGTAGGACCAGACATTGAGGGGGCACTGACACGATGGGGGTGGGGGGGGGGCAGGCACTGGGCTTATTTGGTGGATGAAATGTGCATGAAGAAGGGCATCGATTAGGGGAGAATGAGGGAGAGGATAAAATCGCGGTCTTTTCACGTTTCCTTTCACCCTCTTTCCTCCTCTTTCTTTAATTGTTCAGTTTTCTTTCCTATTCGATTGGGAGGGGGGGGGGCACACGCAACCCCATGCCTCCCTTTTCCATGCCACTGTTCCTTACCCATTCATCATTCTATGGCTATAAGGCATGAACGAACTTCGTAGTCAGAATAACAAACCCCTCTGATGTCTAATGCTTTTATTGAACGGCAAGGACGGATTGGTCACATATCTCTGTTATCCTTATTTTTCACCGAGTGTCTCGATGTACTCGGAGAGCTCTTCGAAATTTACGCGAGTCTGTTTAGATGAATCACTCTGCTTTTAAGAATGCCTTAGGATTACCCATTTATAAATATCGGTCGGACTTCTAACTTCCTTGAGATATCTGTCTTGTGGAAGTTTGTCAACTACTTTATTTTACCTCTCGTCTGCATGCACGCAGTACACATAATACCTATGGTAGTTCATCTGTTTGGACGTCGCGACGCATTGTCTCTATCATAGCAAAAATAAAATATTTGGATGTTTGTTTGTGTCAGTCAAACATATATTATTCTCAATCCGATCCTTCTGATCACTATCTTTCGATTTTTGTGACGAGTAATCTAGAGCCCCATCCCCCCAAAAAAAGAGAGAGAGAGAGAGAGAGAGAGATTGGAAGGAGGGAGGGGGAGGGAGAGAGAGAGAGAGACAGAGAGAGAGACAGAGAGAGAAAGAGAGACAGAGAGAGGGGAATGGGCAGAGAGAGAGAGAGAGAAAGAGAGCGAGACAGAGAGAGACAGAGTGGATGGATGTGCTGAAATAAAGTTGATTAGGCTGGATAATATAAGGTCTTGAGTTTGTCTCCAAATAAGAGATCCGATTGCTTGCACGATAATGATAGATTGCAAATGTTTCCGAATGTTTGCGACAGTCTTTTTATTTGAACAGGTTTCGTGCAACCGCACGTACTTTTCTAATGATGTAGCTTGTGCAATGAAAAACAGGGAGTAGTTAAAAAAATATTGGGGAACGTGCCCCCAGAATAGCCAGAAAATAACGATTAGTGAGTGAATGAGATAAAAAGTAAGAGAGGGGAGAGATAGGGAGGGAGGGATAGGGAGGGAGAGAGAGAGAGAGAGAGAGAGGGAGAGAGGAGAGAGAGAGAGGGTGGTTTGTAAGGAACATTATTTTCAAAAAATGATACGACCTCATCCAATGCCTTCCACATCTTTCCTCACTCCATGACTTCTTTGCTCCATCATATTCAATCCCCGCCACTCCACCAACTCATGCAGTCCCCCCTAATGACTTGACCTACGCTACGCTACGCCACGGCCATGGCCCCCATGAAACTCCCTAATCACAAAGGGCTCTTTAAGGTGATGACCTTCCTTTTGGAGCCTCAGGGACCAGCTTGATTTCCAGGGGAATTAAACATTCTGAAGTATTTCTCCCCTAACCCACCGCGAGAGTGTGAAAAGGGCTTGCAAGACTCCCGAAATTGTGTTTCCAGATGAAGTAGATTGCCGGGAATATGTTTGGTCCACTCGTACAATCCCGAATCCTACTCCAAGCCTAGCTAGTAACAACCTTAACGGAACATCATGGGGTTATTGGAGTCATTCAATGGTCCTACATTAGCACAATAAGGACTAATACCATTCTTTAGTCACGCAGTTCAAAGGGGGTAGGGGGGGGGGGTTAACAAAATTATTCTAAATTCTAAAAAATGCGTAAATCAGAGAAGAAATTGCACAGACTTGTGTTCGTGTCCCCCCTTCCCCTGCAGTTTTTTAAATCCAAAATGAATACAACAGTAATATTGAGAAGGTCAAAGCTAAAAACTAATCGTGGTAAAGATTTTGTGATTCTATGGATAAAATGAGCTTTATCAACTTTGCATTAGAAGTAAGTGAACCTTTATTATCGTTATGTTCAAGTAAGCACAGGTCGATACTAATTTGCAACCTGGGTCATCTCTATAATACTATCTTATTTTATTGGTATTTCTCCTGACCTTATAGACGGTATGCCAATAGAATCTTGTTTGTTCGAATTACTTTATCAATATATATGATACAATGAGAAACCAATCTTTTTGCCGACGTTTGCTGTATTGATATATATATATAATACTACATTATCTGTCAATGCAAATAATCTATAAACATCACCAGAAAATCGACTTTCATTTTCTTCCATGTTTCATAAAAGGTTGCGTGGTTCAATATCGTGTCCAATTTCAAATTATATCCAGTTGTACCTTCCCTCTTCCATTGGATTTTCTTATTTTTCTCATCTGATGTTTACCTGTTTCTCCTCTTGAATGAAAATGGTATTCACCTCAGATGCGAGCAGTGGTGTATGATTTCAAAATTAGGATCAAGTTTCAGTTGAACATGTTCCTGATAGCGATTAACTTTTGATGGTGTATCTCGTTTATGCCTTCACCAATATACAAGGTGACATGATTAAAGCCAAGAGCACATCTCATGCATTTAAACCGCCTCGTAATTCACAACTAAGCGTGTATTTCTTTCTCTTAGCACACTTTTCGTTTATATTTTAAACTGCATTTAATTTTAAACATGCGTTTTTTTTCTCCAAATATTGTCAATAATGAACTATTTATTTAGATATAATTCATAGGATGTTATTTTCTGTAACTTTATAACTTCAATATGAGCGCTGTATATAATCTCTACTCGATGTACGCACTAACAGGGTGATATATTTAAATGACATTTTGTTTGTTATTGCTGTAATTAGTACTTTCCTCAATGGACATCTCTGTCTCCATCCATTAATGCCCATGCCTATTTTGTCTTTCTATTTCACTGTGGAAGCTATTCATCTTGCTCTCCCCATCTCTCTCTCTCTCTCTCTCTCCATTTTCTCCTCCTCTCTCACCCTCTCTCCCACTGTCTTTCTCTGACTTCCCCCTTTTCTCACACGCACCTTCACACCTCACATACACAGACAGTATTCTAAACTTTATAAACAAACAAATGCTGATCTTAAAGACATGATTGTCTATTCTTCAAGCAATGTTTTAATCAAGCCCTTCTCTGTATCAAACATGTTAACATACACGACCATAATATTCTTCTATATATTATATGGAGCTGTTTTGATATTTTTTACCCGTTTCTCCTATATATAGACCAATATACGATATAAGGTACATGTAGCTCGATATTATTGAAAATCTATAAATCTATTATGTGGTATCACCCACTATCTTTATGGTTTAACTTGTTCTGTATTATTATAAGAATCCGCTGCCTAGAGTTTCTATTCACATAGTTCATTCATACCCTGGACCCTCTCTATCCTGCGCTGCATATCCTGGTTTAGAGATGTCTCAGAAAGCAGCAGTGTGAAGTCATACTTCTCTAAGAGTAAATGCTTCCTCAGGATCAGCCTTTATTCAATCAAACGTGGACAACATGCTTACATGAAATTAATATCAAATGACATTTGCAATATAACATGGACATTTTGTGCTGTTGTAATTATGCATTATTAAATGTCGATAAGCATTTTTGGATGCCAAACATAATTATAAGCATAACATTATCATACATTTAGTCGAAATTTAAAGGAAATTGGGAAAACTACTAACAGCAGAGCTTGTGTTTGTGTGGTTTACTATTAAAACAAAAGTAAAAAGAAGGGAGAAAGAAAGAAAAAAAGAAGAGGAAATTACACGCATGCACTGCTCGGAAGTACAGATGTATGAGCATTCATGGGCATAAGAAAAACACAGTAGAGCATGACTATGCTCCAACACCCACGGGCGGTTGGTCGAGGACTCCATACTTTTATAAATGTAGTAGTGGCGTATTTTCATAGGCTGATAAGTAGAAAATTTAAAGACGATGACGTCAGACGGGACGACGAAAAGTTAAGACAAGAACACGGGCGAGGAAATGGACAGAGACTAAAGACATGAAGATAAGCAAACCACCGAATCATATAGGCCTTGCTTGCTCACCATCCCTCCCTCCGAGGACCCATCCCATTCTTCAGAGAATAAAACAAGTCTGGCAATCCCGCTACTTGCGACCCTGCTGCTTGCGACCCTGCTGCTTGCGACCCTGCTGCTTGCGACCCTGCTGCCTGCGACCCTGCTGCCTGCGACCCTGCTGCCTGCGACCCTGCTGCCTGCGACCCTGCTGCTTGCGAAGTATGATCAGAATGAGAGCACACTGACTATTGGGTAATAGAAGTTAAAACGCTAATCGAATATACGTCATCAAGACCTCCCCGGTTCTAGAGGACTGATGATAAGACGGCGGGATGATTAATGTGTTTCATCAAAAAGTTTGAAGTAGAATAAATACACACTCACACGTGATACTGGCTTTAAGTGACATCAATATGACGGAGTCTAGACGAACCGAGGGACAGAGATAAGAACAATAAGACGGGAAAGAGAGTGGAGAAACGATGGGGCTCAGGGAGAACGATTACAGGCGACAGTTGGGTTACAGGAATAGTTATCATGGCGGGAAAACAAGCGGTAGGTCGGTGATCGCCAGCTCACTGCGGGAGGTATAAGTTCATTTGTGAAGAGAAAAAAAAAGAAGAAATGTGTGGTATATTGTCGTAAGGTAATAAATAAGGCAGAAAATCATTATTCATTGATGCATCCTAGTTTTTTCGAGAGGAGGTTGTGGTTTCACCCACCCCTCAGGGAATGTGTAGTTGATTGGCGTCCAGTGATCCAATGTGTAAAGTTTGATAGAAATGAATAAATATTACATTTTTGTATTACGTCGATGCCAGCTACACAAGAATCGTCAAGCACCGATCTTTAATTAAAAAGAATTCATGGACTCGAGCCGGTAAACGGTGAACATATAATGATTACGTTAAATATTGCGGGACAGCTATCATTTTCATTGGTTTAATCTCTTTACTCTCAGACCTCCACTCTGCATACTGTCCCTAGTTGACATGAGCCCAAGAGCAAAATAGACTTAAACAACCTCTTTATATGTGACTACTAAATGTTAGACAATGGAAGCCTGTCATTACCCGTAAATTGTCTCAGTATCCTCATTGTGGAGAAACATAAATGCACTCTTCAGATTTTAAACTGCTTTTACAAAGGACCATGAGTAAAAATCAATAATCGATACAAACATTATACAGCAGGAAAAAATATATATACATGTTTCAATGTTGCGTTACAAAAAATAGGATTTCCAAAGTTCTTTTGTTGTTGTTGCTGCTTTTTAAAAATCATTCATCCGGTTATATCAAATACGGGAAATGCACTCTTCAACTTTTAAACTGCTTTTACAGAGGACCCTGAGTAAAAATGAATAATCGATACAAACATTATACAGCAGAAAAATGGAAGTATGTTACATTTAATAATATTTATACATCAAGTAATAACTGAAGAAGTGACATGGGGAGACATAACGATAGACAATGGAGAAATGAAAAGTGAGATATTGATAAGAAAATGTTGACGAAGGAAGAGTCGAATCCAGGAATCTTGCTTAAGGTTTCTTTAGTATATTTGCTAAGGGGGCAACATGGAGATACAGAAACAAATACAGAGCATGAGGAGAAGAAAGCTATTTGTTTTTAAGTGCTCCTGAATACCAATCATAAAGATTGACAGCCAATTGTCACGTGATCCTATCCCTGAACTTTGGTCATGTGACCATTGCTCGACCCTGAAAGTGATCTCAAACTTGATTAAATTGAGAACGAGTCAAAAAAAAAATCGAATGAAAAAGAAAATCTCGCTTACAGACCAGACTCACGTTGATGTAAGAGGATCTACACTAGACGCGCCCAAAACAAACATTTCAATATCGATATTCATTACATTGTTACTCAATAAAAAGAACCTGTCTAGCCATTTTTTTCCTTTTTTCTCCCTTCTAAATAACTTAGAATTGTGGTGTTAATTGAATGCCAGAGTTAAAAATTGTGCCTTATAGTGTCAACCTCGCTCGGAGAGGGAACAAGCTGAGATGATTGCCATGGTTTTATTGCTATCAAAACAAACGGCTTTTCTAGATAGGATAGCAGGCATAGACACGACAAAACGTCCTTGCCCTTCATGTTCATGGTTAGGGATGTCGAAGGTGTGTAGCTTATTTTCTTAAAGCCTGTCTGCACTAGTTTAGATTAGACCTCTCTGCGTGGTCACTGACAGGTGGTTATCTCATCAAATCAGCTCTCAACTAACATAAGAAAAAGGGGATCATGGGGGACCAATGGGTACTGCTCAGGCATTTTGTTTGTTATATAGAGGGCACCAGTAGCTACAAGTAGTGTATTCCCGCTTTAAATGAAACTAGATTATCATGTATGTTCGTTTCATCATGGTGTTTTCTGTCAAGTATAAATTGTACTTTTAATTGGTTAAGTAATAATTTATTGCAATTACGAGAAGGGAGTCCATCTAGCCCGGTATACTGCATGTACAAATGGCGATTTTATTGCAAGTTCATAGTTATTATGTCCTAATAATTATCGTAATATAAAGAGGCTGTAAGGGTCTCTGAGCATCCTATTACCAACCGGGTCCTTCCTTCTAGTCGCTCCCTGGCCATCCTTGGTCCACCCCTGGATCAGCCTTGGGCCACCAATAAGACTTTACGCGACGAGCCCAGGAAATGTCGACACCAATGTCAATACGAATTTCATCTTCTTTGATTGAAAGAGTGTTGCAGAATTCGAAACTGTCTTATTGCATTCTTTACCTCCGGGTAAAAGTAAACAATATCCAACGGCATGTGAGCAGTCATACAATCCCTATCAGATGACAGTCATATCATTTTACATCTGATGATTCCATGTGCAATGGATCGCATCTCCAGAGGACTAGAGATACATCCATGAGTCGAGCGAAGAACCCGCGAGGGTAGAAGAACAAAGGGGAAGGGGTTGTGAAGGATTGTTCGAAATGATCTTAATTTGGGAAAGGTTAGATTACCTTAAGAAGTTGTCATATTCATTGCTATCATGTATTTGCTTTGTGTCTCGCCACGAATGTCTTGTCATTTTGTGTCAATACGTCATGTCAATATCTGACCTAAAGTCTGACAAAATAATGGCCCTCTAGATTACCATCCATCTCAGGTGCCACCCTCTCTGTCTCTCTGCATGTCTCCCATCCCGCTTTTTCTTTCTCTCTCTCTCTTTCTTACTTTCTCATTTACTCACTCACTCATCATCTCACTTACTCTCTCTATTTCTCCCCCTTCATTTTTCTTTCTATCTTTCTTTATATTTTATTCTTCTCTTTCTATGTCCGTCTGTATCACCATATCTCGCTCTCACTCTCTCTCTCTCTCGCTCTCTACCTCTCCCACTCTCTTCCTTTCTCAGTCGCTCGCCCTCTCTCTTTTTTCAACTTCATCTTATTTTTCATTACTTAAGATTTGAAAATTGATACAGGAAGACATTTTCATTTCCCGCTCCAGTTCTTTCCTAAAATAACTCCTGACTGCTTACATGGCCTATGGGTTAGCACGATTCCAATAGGAACACTCAATATTCGTCTATGTTCAGAAAAATTCACGATTGATGATGTGACCAAAGTTTTTGAAAATTCCAATTTCGCGGACGGTCAATATCTGACATTTCTAATATAATCAAGAACTTGGTATTAGCATGTATATGTTCCTTTAATTTTGGTTATAGTTACTGGAAATAATGTTGAAAGGCATGCAATGCTGCGTGCGTTCATCCCCACCCACATGAGCCAACCAACCACATACAGTAAACAAAAAGAAAGCAAACAAACAAATTTGAAAAAAGAAGAAATCAAGCCAAACAAGACCAAAATGCAATGACAGGATAACAACATGTAGCAGAGTTGATTGACTTGACGATTTAAGAGTACCATACGAACCATTTTACATCTTTCGTTATCAGATGTGATTTCGACACAACCTGATAAGACATTCTGTTGAGAGTCAGACGAGTCCTAACTTATCATTTACATTCCCTTTTCTCTCGGCAGATGCAAACAATTCCAGCTGGAAACAGACCTTATATTGAATGTTCAAGATTACAATTGAAATATATCTACTGAAAGGATTTTATTATTATTATTATTATTATTTATTTGGCCATAAAAATCAGAAATTCACAGTATATATATACAAAGTCAACATAGTACATGTAAATACAATTATCTTAAAAAAAAAAAAAGAAATAGAGAAAGAGAAGGAAATGAGAAGCAAGGAGAAGAGGAAAGAAATGGTTAACCTATGGGCCAGGGTTCGCAAAAGTGAAATGCTTCACTGTTGCCCAGAGGCATGCGAGCCCTCATAGGTAACCATGTAGAAAGATATTGCACAAGCCCATATACAAATACAAATATTACACATTAAAAATACAATGGTTTTAACAAAATATATAAAAACCACGACTAGAACTCACTCCTCCATTAACTGCTATACCTGCTACCTCAAAATCAATAAAACACAGGATAGAAAGTACCGGTACATGTATATTCAGATGGAAATTTGAGGTGAAAAAATAACATTAAGATAATTGCCAGTGATAGAATCAGTCAAATCATACAAAGTAACCAATTAATTTCCTATCAAGCTCATTATACAACAGGGAGAAGATAAATTTGAATTAGAATACAATGAATAAATCAAAGTCTGTGACATAAAAATATCCAATACTACTGGTAAGCAGCAATACCCCCTTCAGTCATTCCCCCCTGCCATACCCTCTACCTGACAGTAATAAAACTAATTATAACTTCAACATAAGTATATTATCAATCATTAGCAAATCCTGATTCCCAAGACACAAAATTAATAAAACACAGGATGAAAAGTACATATGTATATTCAGATGGGAGTTTGAGTTGAAAAATTAACATTGTGGTAATTGCCAGTGATGAAATCAGGCAAATCATACAAAGTAACCAAATAATTTCCTATAAAGTTCATTATACAACAGGGAGAAGATAAATTTGAATTAGAATACAATTAACAAATCAAATTCTGTAACATATTAAGGCATCCAATACTGCTGGTAAGCAGCAATACCCCCCTCAGCCATTCCCTCCCCCTTAGCTAGGTTGACTCCCCTTTAGCCAAGTTGAAGAAAAAAAAGAAGAAAAAAAAAAGATAACAAGAAAGGGAAAAACAAGGAGAGAAGGAGAGAAAGCAGTATCAGTGATACAAGAAGTAGATGGAGAAGAAGACAGGAAGAAAAAAAAGGGTGAGAAGGTCACGAATTGGAAAAAATTTCTTCCTTCAAAGAAGAAAGGAAAGATGTCAATGAAGAAATGACAGCATCATCCCTGATGCCAAGAGGCAGAGTGTTCCAAAGTCTGGGAAGGCGCCGAGACGGAGAAAAGAAAAAAGCCTGAGTCCTAGAGGAAAGATGACGAAACAAAAGAGTATGAGGATGGCGAGGATTGATATGGATATTTGCACTAAGTGTCTCACAGTTACAAATGCCGTGGAGACACTTAAATGCAAATGAACAGAGAAGGTAATCTCGGTGAGAAGCAAGAGAAGACCAAGAAAGTGTTCGGAGCCGTTCTTCATAAGACATCTCCCCACGACGCTGTTTGAGGGCAAGTCTAGTGGCTGTTCTCTGAACACGTTCAAGTTTGTTAACCTGTGCAGAAGTTGTAGGATGCCATGCAGGTACACCATACTCGAGAATGGGTAAAACAAGTGACTTGTAAAGGCAGAATATTGAGGGTGCCGAAGCACCGCGTGCAACCAGCCTTACAAATCACAGTAAACGGTTTGCCCGAGAGACAACAGAATCAATATGAGTCTTCCAAGATAAATCCGAAGAGAGGGTCACTCCAAGATATCTAAAAGAGGAAACAGAATCAAGAGCTTTGTTATCTAGGTAGTAGATGGGAGGATTGGTGTGCCTTTTTTCTGGTTACATGCATCACCTTGGTTTTTGAAGTGTTGAAAATCATGCCATTTTCCACACACCAAGAATTCAAAGCAACAAGATCTGATTGAAGTTGGTGCTCATCCGCTGGCGAATCGATGTTCCTAAAAATAAGAACATCATCTGCGAAAAGAGCACAAGGAGAGAGAACAGCATGAGAAATGTCATTAACAAAAAGGTTGAAAAGGGTGGGCCCGACGACGCTCCCTTGGGGCATACCGCTCGGGACGTTCGTCCAGTCTGACGAGACGCCCAAGAACAGAGTTCGCTGGATCCTGTCAGAGAGGAAGGAATGAATCCATTTCCACAGGGTACCTTGGATATTAAATGATTTGGCAAGTTTCCATAAAAGCTGTGAGTGTGGCATCTTGTCGAATGCCTTCGACATATCCAAAAAGACTGCATCAATTCTGGGAGCACGGGTTCTGTCTAGGGTGCAGCTCCACTGATGATTGACATCTATCAACTGTGTCACACAGCTCTTACCAGAGACAAAACCGTGCTGCCCAGGATTGAGCAGTCCATTTGCGTAGACATGTTCCTGAAGGGCCTTTACAACAAAACCCTCAAGAAGCTTACAGAGAACAGAGGTCAATGCAACAGGGCGGTAGTTGGTGACAAGTGATTTGTCCCCACCTTTAAACACAGGTGTAATGTTTGCACATTTCCACGAGGATGGAACCTTGCCACAACCTAGGGAAGCATTGAAAAGAATAGACAGAGGGAGAGATATTTCCAGGGCAACCTCACGAAGAATGCTGGGGAGGATACCATCAGGTCCGGGAGACTTGTTCTTTTGCAATCGAAGAATAGCCAAGTAAACCTGTGAAGTAGATACAGAAAGATGGGAAAGATCAGGAATAGGTAAAGAACAGGTAGGAGGATCATCGGGCAAAGGAACTGGATGGTTAAATACTGAACTGAAATATGAACTAAAAGCATTTGCAATATCCTCAGGATTTAAGAGAGCTACATCATTATGCCTAAACTTTGGAGGAGGAGGTGAGTTCTTACGGGTTCTGATGAAGGCCCAAAATCTACGCCTATTGTCATCAGATGAGAACAGAAAGTTCACATATGACCAATAAGCTTTTCTACATTCCTTCTTTACATTGTTTCTAATAGCTTTGTAATTTGACCAGTCTGAAGACCTATGAGTTCTTTTAGCAAGTCTAAACAAAGCATGTTTTTCAATAATTAATGTTCTAATTTCAGGTGTGATCCACGGAGATATGTGAGTTTTTCGTTTATACACTTTAGGAACAGTTTCTCGAACAGCGGCATCGAAGAAGTCTGTGAAAACCTCGTTGCACTCATCCACATCTGATACACTTAAAATGGCTCGCCATGGGATAAGATGAATCATATATCGAAGTCTAGCAAAGTCTCCTCGATGGGTCTGCAAAAAAGACCGCATGGCAGCTGGCTGAGGTGATGGCCCCCGCGAGCGAAAACGGACACAGACAGCATGATGATCTGACGTCACTGGGTTGCTCACAGTGTCCACCTGGATGAAGGAATGGGGACGGTTAGTGTAAACAAGATCGATGGTAGAACCAGTAACTGCGTCCCCATCAACTACAACTCTGGTATGTTGTTTCACCATCTGATCCAGGTTGAACTCCTCCATAATCTCTGTCAGATGATTACGGTTGGCAGAAAAGCATCCGGGCGACATGTTGACATTAAAGTCACCCAGGAGCAAGCAGCCGTCATAGTTGTCCATACCAACAGCATCTAGTTCAGCTCTCAAGATATCCCAGTAAGAAGTGACGCTGCTTGGTGGCCTATAGAGTAGACCCACAAGCCATGTAGAATCATGACTTAGAGACAAGGATACCCACAGGAGTTCCGCTCTATCTCCTTGAAGAACAGTAGAGATCAGTCTAGGCTTAAGGGAGTGTTGAGCAGCAAGCAGAACACCACCACCACGACGTCTGCCACCACGATCACGGCGTAATACCATGTAATCATCAGGAAGGCCCAGTGCACAATCATCAATTTCAGCCCCCAGCCAGGTTTCGGTTATACAGAGAATATCGGGTTTTGAGTTCGATGACTGCACAAATGTTATTAGCTCAGCTAGTTTATTACTCAAACTTCTCGCATTCAGTAGTGTACATGACAGATGTTTCTTACTATCTCTTGTTATGTTCTCGTGAGGACCGGTACAAGTGATGGCGGTAGCAGTTTTATTAGGTCCAGGATTCCATTCAATGTCACCAGCAGTATGCAACAGAGCACGAAATGTTGAACAACTATTTGAACAGTACAAAATAGGCTTACCAGCTGGTCTGAGGTGTTTATTCAAGCAAGTTCCACTCCAACAAGAAGACAGTGAAACAGGAACTGGCAGGGCACCGCTACAATTACAAATGTGCAGTGCTCCATCCAAGACAGCAACAGCAAAAAGGAGAAGCTTAAGCGGTAACATGCTTGTTTTCAAGAACAAATCGATAGATGATTGAATGAATGAACATGGATAAATCCAAAGAGCCGTTTAATAGATACCACCAAGACTAATATCAATTACCGTAGACTGTATGTACAACTACGAAGGATTACACAGAGTCAGTGCAGGTCACTAAATCCAACACAAATTCATAGGTGTGGGGCTGTAGTACAAATTGATGATTCAACATGATGAAAATCTGCTCAATAGCTTTCCTCAAATGTGTCTAAGCAAGGAAGAAAACTGAATCCACTCCAAACAAAATATGTCCAATTGCACTTCCACTGCCTGTAGATGGTAAATGTAATCTTTATGATGACATTTCGGATTTGGGGATTTCTTCTCCTTTCAAATCAAATTTTCACATTTTTGGTTCAATTCTTGCAGAAATATCGAAAATAGCTGAGTTCGGTAATGATTATGCTTAAATAAAGACATGGATATCCAACTAGTGAAGTTTCGACGCATTTGCATAACATACGCTCTCATTGGAAACTTTTCAGTTAATGTAATTTCCACCAACATATCTAATTCATCGTTTTCTTGTCTATCTTTATTTTCCAAGCAATTCATATCGTGTATAATAAAAAAAAATCAGAATTAATACCAGCAAGTTCCTTTCGAAATTCAATTCCGCTATCAAAACGGAAGATTAGCTGAAAGTGTCACACAATCCTCTGAAACGAAGCTTTTCGTGAAATGCGAACAACATTCATTATTTCTAGGTGCAGGTGTCATCCAATGTCTAACGAGCTATTACCAGTCCCCCCTCCCCATTCCTTCATTAGTATTATGACATGCAAACAAACATGTCGGGAACATTATCGATAAGTCAGGAGGCTCCAATCCATTTTCAGGAATGGAGAAGGGGAGAGGGCCACGCACTTCACCATTAATCAATGAGCCAATGGCAAACACTATTTGGACACGAACAACACTCCGACTAGATTAGAGATATTAAGCGTTCGATTGTTTCTTTCTATTTTCTTTGATCATCTATAGAAAGTTAGATTCTTTTGATGAAGAATTGGATTGTTTTATTCAACAATTTTTCTTCTTCTTTTTTGTGGGCGGGGGGGGGGGGTAACCTTTGATAGGTCAATTAATTGGCTTTTGTTTTTCCAACACATATTGTTTTCTGTTCTTTCTTTAGTAATTTTCTAGTTTGTATTTAAATGATTTTTCCTGTTAATTTTTATTTTATTGAACTTGTACAAATTAAACCAAACTTAATTGAAGTGAAAGCAACTTCTAAATCGACCGTGAAAATGTCTTTTATTAAGTCTTCTTCTTTTCAGCGTTATATGTCAGATTCTCTGTGGGAACTCTGAATACACTATTATTATGATAAATTTCGGGGTGAAGGGGCAACTGCATACTCATAAGCCAACCCAAAACAGCGTGAACCACTCTGTAACCGCAACGTTTCTCAACACTCGGTGAGGCGTGATTATTTTCACTACATGACTATGCATGATTGACAACATCTAAAATAAGTTCGCCTTGATTTTGACGTACAGTCTCATTTTGAATATAAAGTGGACACAATTCTTCTTTAAATGCGTTGTAATTTGTCTGTTCTTTTGTCAGGAATGTTCACTCGAAAAGTTCAATGTTTAAATCAACATTCATTAGGTTCGATCGAGGAGTGACAACATTCTGTAAGTGTTATAGATGAACAGACTCTTCTAACACGCTAGATTAAACCATTATGGTGTTGGATTCACTTAAAGGTACTATGTCCCATTTGCAGGCCAAAAAAATGAAAAGGTTCAATTCCAACGGCATTTGAAAGACAATACTAATTTAGAACTTCCCTAAAAAAGGGGCTTGAAAATGTCTTTAAGTGGGAAAATAACGACTATTAGTTGTCGAATCGACTTAGGAGCTATAGAGCCAGTAAGTAATAGTCTGATTTTTCAGACCATTGTACCGAATGGTCGTACGTTTTATGCTGCGCAAAGATTCAATCAGTTTAATTTTGGCCATTACAAGAAGTGGGTTATTGATGTAGACAAATGCTCATGTACCCTTTACAGCTCATTTTATGTATGTTATTACCAAAGATGAAAAAGCCAGTCAGTCACTCAATAGTGTCTGACAGTGAAGTCTAGCAAGTAAACGGGTTTCCTTGCATAATTTGAATATTAGGACACTGCTAACGTTTAAATTTCACAGATAGGACATACATGACATATTCATAATTCCTGCAAAGTTCTACAGAATTTGATGTTGGCTGCAAAAGGGACATAGTATCTTTAATGAGTGAGTAAATCTTCCATTTTGAAAATGTGTAACTTCTCGACCTTTCTACTTGGTGATATAACACATCAGTTTTTAGAGTGTTTAGCAAAGTCCAATATGGCATCAGACTCTATACAACGCAATATGTCGATGAGGTGTTTTTTTCACCGTAGGCCACTTTTTGGTACATCCTATATTGAAAATGTGATGCCGCAGTAGTAGACTGGGAGCAGGTGTTCAACATCGATACCCAATTTATGTGAGAATTTAAAGAAGAAATTCTCGAAATACAAATCTGACTGGAATCGAGATATTTGCATACAGCGTTGTCTTTAAGGGTGACTTCGAGTCATGCAATTTGATTGCAAAGGAAAGTGTCTGGAAGTAACTCTGCATGACTAATTATGTTTTAAATAAGACATTTGTGTGTCTTCTGAGGTTTTGGAACCATCAACATTTATGAAGGTGATTTACTCTTGCTGAAAATCACAAACAATAATAAGCACCGATCACACACTTTGCAAAAACATATGTCATCAAATTCGATCCCTAATTTCAAATTATTCCTGGCTATGCTAGTCGTATCTGAAATACGGGCTAACAATTCAAGAGCAGCCCTATTGATCTGACACTGCTTTTAGGATATTCTTCTACCTTCGAATAAATAGAATGAGAAAGTTCAGATTTCCTTTACACCTTTACCAGAACTCAAAGAGAACGCTTAACAGGTGTGCGTGTGTGCGTGTGCGTGTTCGTGTGCGTATGTAAGTGTGTGTACGTGTGCGTGTGTGTGAGTTTGAGTGTGTGTCTAATTGGGTTTTTACAGACGTGTATCAATCAGATATGATTGTTTACGTCTGGGGACCGACCTTTAACGTCACCATCCGAAAGACGTGATTCAGTTTCGAACCGGGGTACGCCTAAGTCAACTTGTAGGCGAAGACAGAGAGGTGACCATGGAAGTGAACGTACCAGTAGACCAACTCACATCTCCCTAAGAGATAAGAAAGTGTCCATTCTTAACGATGAGAAAGTGCCAATTTAGAAGACATTTTACGAAAATAAAAATATTGGGCGGCAGGTGGCCATTGACCTCGTGTTCCCATCCTGAGTATACAGTAAGAATATAAACTGTCTAAAACTAGAATCACTTACTATCCGTTGATAAGTAAATAAATTTCACTAAGTAAATATTGATTTTGATCTTAATGAAAGAATTCGATTTGACCGCGATGAACGATGAACAAGAGGGTGTGTAATCGATTTTTCTGCGTGGTGTTCTTATACCTCTTTATTAGAAGAAAAAAAAAAAACATGTCATTGGGTTTCATAGTCGAATTTCTATATTTTGAGAAAGCCATGCAGTGAAAGGAAAACAAAAACTCATTGTGGAATAAGCAGTGCATAGTATTAATTAGATTGTTAGCCGTTTTGTGAGTAGGTAGACATTTTACTGTTAAAAAAATCGTTCATTTTTGGTACTCTCCTATTTTTGCGCTAATCTCTTTTTTACAACATGCTTCAGTCATCAAATTTTAAACGATTGACATAGATTTGACTCTGATATATGTGTCGAATAAAAATCTTGTGATTCGAAAGGGGTCACGAAATATTCTAATTCATTATTCTATAAAAAAAAAAATTTCATCTTCATGATTATGACAGTGCGTCTTTTGAAAATACCAATGTGATCGCACACGGAGCGATTACAAATGCAACGCGAGGTTGTGGCGCCTTGAAGAGTGTGGTTTTCAAGATGGCTGCTCCAATGTGTCATCGGCTACTAATTGAAGGAAGAAAGACGAAGCGAACCATGAAAATACATCACCTAAAGACCTCGATGGGTCAAGGAAAATGTGTCTTAATAAAAGATCTCCTTAGTGCCATCTTGATACGAGTTTTCAGAGATAAATTATTGGTCACTTGAAGTAGTGGTACGGGCTCAGAATTTTCACACGGGTCAATGAGTAGGGATAGCATTATTACATCGTTTCTTTATAGAATTTTTAATGGACATTATCATCTCTCTCTCTCTCTCTCCCTTCCTCTCTCTTACGCGCACACACACGCTCATACACACACAAGCACTCACAACGCATATACACATGCACACCCACGCGCCCACCCGCACTCGCCACACACACATACACACGCTCACTCTTTCTTTCTCTATCTCTTATACTATTTCTGTCTCTGTTTTTCTTTCTGAGCTTTTGCGCTTTGTTTTTTTTTTAATTTCTGTAGCTTAAACTTTTAAAATGTGTATTTCCTGCTTAGTTACAAAAGTTTATGAAATTATGATCAGCGTTTCCATTCCCTTCTAGGCCTTCTTTATATACTTTTAGCCCAGAACCCAGGCACTGTATCACCAATTTTTTTTAAAGAAATCAATCGTAAAATAAGACATTAATGAAATGAATAATTTACGATTTTGAAAGGTAACTTATAATGATTTCTTTCAGTGCATGAAGACAACATACAAGATCCGAAGTTGTTAGAAGGCTATTCATCATACTGTGTCCAACACTACATAGATATAATTATTGATTGATGTGGACCATTACTGAACATGTGTGATATCCACCATTGCAGATGGATGATGAAAACATGAATATGACAGAATTCCGAAAGCTCACAGCACCCACCAGGGGCCGTCGCTACGGGCAATAGGAGCTGTGGCACACTCACTAAAATTTGCTGTCAGTAAAATTGTGATTTTTTGAGACTTGATGATGAAGCAAAAATTTGAATGAAATCAGAACATTTAAATATTGATCAAGGGACACCTTGCGCTGACCACAATTGTGAATCAAAGATGTAGGTACAAACATGTTTTATCAGCAACACATTCAATTTTATATTTTTGTTTTTGAAAGCAAAAATAATTACTTCTGTACCTGACATATTCATATATGTATATATATTTATATATATAATTATATTGGCAACTGTCCCGAGAGACAATAGAGTTTGCGGGTATATATAAATATATATATGACGTTTTTTATGGAGTAATGGTATAATCCTCTTCGCCTCTCATTATATTGAAGCAGGAAAAGGTCAGCCTTTAAGAGCAGCTAACAAAGATCATAGCATCTTTAACATTCATTCGAAAGTTAAGCAGCTTTGTCTCACACCCCCCTCTCCCTACAAAGACGTTATGGCAAGATAAAATTTCAGTGAATTATGCAAGTCACCATGAGCTTATATCTTCCTCTTAGCGATGAATACTTAAATTACAGCCACCATTCAGATTTTACATATACAATATTATCAGATTATACAAGCTTTTCGGTCTCTGGAGATTATGAAATAATTCCTCCAAAGTGCTTGGAAAATAAGATATCTAGTAAAAACGAACATCTAGTGATATATTCAACTAAATTGCACTTTGTAGGTCCATCGACATGATCGGGAGTAGCTTCTTCCCGAGAAAGTTTACGAAACGCTTTCAGAAATGAAACATACATTACATGCTGATTTTTCTTTCAATATAGTAAACAATGATTCTAATGGTGGGTTCGAACATGTTATTTGTCAAGCACTCTGACATTAAACCATTTCATGCTTTAAGTTACCTTTACCTAAATGAAGTGGCAGGTCCTACACATTAAAGCGAATGTTGAGTTCTGGGGAGAGCTCAAAAATAATTTGTGAGCGTTTTTATTGTTATTATGCAAGTGTGGAAGAACATCAGAGAAAAAATGTTCCCTGAAAAGCATGGCTCTTCAAATGCCTTCATATTTTAAATATGACATGTAACAGCTCAAAATTGTGGGTCTCATTTTTATGCCACATGTTTGTGTAGTCCCATGTACATCTTTCTGCGTACAGTGCCTGTTACTTTTACCAAGACTGGGCCAATTTCTTATCATTTTGATGATTCCAGAACCTTGCAGTACACACCAATACTTATATGCTACATGATCAACTGTTTCTGATCGATTCCACACCGTTTCTTGTACAATGCAATCGCATGACCAGAACTCAACTTTATCTTTAAGTCATAGATAAAGTCAAAGTCATCGTTATCGCAACGAACATATTAAAGGATAAAGCAGGACGTGAAGCCTGCACCAGCCTACTATCATATAGCATCTGCTTTCTTTTCTTTGGTTCAGTCTTTTGAAATTAGTGGTATCCTTAATCATTAAAATTTAAGTAACCTTACTGTTAGCACTTCACCCACACAACTACATGTATATCCCCAATGCTGTAGTTTGTTTCACATATTAGGATAGATGTTCTAACGTAATACACCACACCCCTTTTCAATGCCATCATAATTTTTCTAAATATTTATCCCGCTTCACTCTCAGTCATTTTATAGCTTAATGGCGTGCAATCCTCCCTAATCTCACTAATTAAACCTATTACATTCTCCCTTGTGATAATACCAAGGCTCCACATACTATGTCAACAGATGACGTCATTGTGACGTCGAAGTAGAAGTTAATTCTCTTTAATCGCCAATAAAAAGGTGAAATAGGCCTCACGATCGCTGTATTTTCGCTCCACGATCTAATCAAGTCGTGTTGCACTAATCACTTTTTCGCCAGGATAAGGTCTATTTTTAGTCGACAGGGTCTGTTTCTTTTCCTTTCTCCTTGTTTATCATAAAGTTTAAGTTCACTGAGGTACATGCCTTGTACATGAAACCAACATCAAATTCTTATTTATAAGAAATATTTATCCCATCCCTTTTCGGTACATCTTCGTATATGGAATCTAATCATCACGATAAATAATCAAATTTTCAACCATGTTAAGATAGGATTAGAGGCACATGGCAAGACAAGCTGCGAAATCCAATGTGATTATATCAAACTCATTTACAATGTAGTTTGAATTAGCCCTTGACATTTCTATGTCAGATTTCGCTGATTCTATAAATCATGAAGTTAAAATATCACAAAGAGAGCAAAGCCAAGATGAAGACAAGACAAGTTGTGAAATAAAAGCAATATTTGATATAACTCCGAGTTTGATCATAAAAGGCTTCGATTTAGAAAAAAAAGAGAAAATCTTCTAGAAATCGACGCCTCTACACGTAAAACTTCTTGACATGAGTATTAAAGATATGAATGGATGAGACTTGGCCATGTGACGTGTTAGATTGATAACTGATGAGAAAGCTCGTGATGACAGGCGAGATGTAATTATCACACCTCTTGAGAAGACATTCCGATTGCCTTTTCTTTTTCTTTTTCTTCTTCTTCTTCATCTTCTTCTTTCTCCCTCTCTCTCTCCTCTCTCTATTTCTCTCTCTCTCTTTATATATCTCTTCCTATCTCTCTATCTCCATCTTTCTCTCCATTTCTCTCTCTTCTCTCCTTTTCTCTTTATTAACTCTCTGTCTCCCTTCCCTCGTCTCTCTCTGTCCCTCTCCCTCCCTTCCTCTCCCCCCTCACAGCATATGCATCTGTGTTGAATAAGAGTTTTCAGCATATCAGTAGTAGTGTACTGTTGGCCCTCATTATTGACCCATCTGAGTTATATATAAATACATATCTATATAGATATACAGGGAAATGGTGAAAATGTACAAAAAAGGCCAATTTTACAGAAAAAAGACATATCATAAAAAGCAGGCCTTTAATATTCTTCGAATGGCATTGACTCTATAGAAGAAGAAAAAAAATCACAGAACCATGCACACTCACACAGGTTTTGCTGTTGAAATTTCAAAAGGAAGAAATGGAATGTAAAATCATGACATATCGGGCGACAAAAAATTGATTTTCCTTATGCCGAAACAAGGAACTTTTTATCTCAGGAAGGGCACTGATTCCATCGCAAGGGGTGAAGGGAAGTTGCTTCTTTGGAGACGGTGCATATTTTATCACAGGAGGTAGGGTATTATGCCATCATTTGGAAAATATGGGGGTTTGCCTCCCCTTGTCCTCTGGTTCCACCAGCCATCGGCGAATACCGGTTGGCTCTTCGATGATCTATAGTTAGATCCAGAAATCCTTCTCTCATTAACTGTTCGAACCATCTCTCATGACATGTGATTTAAACATGGCTCTGGCTAAGCGGACAACACCATCCCCTGCCGACCAACTATCATAATCATGATTGATGGTTCCAACGCTAGGTTCTAACATGGTAGGCTCTATAAAGCCTTCTCATTACCTTTCATGCTTATCAATCAAACCACATATACATTTATGCGAGCATGATGTCCGAAATTCAGACATAGTCATGGGTATCACATAATGATGATCATCATCATATCAAACCCTTCCCCCCCCCTCATTAGAACAGGCCAAGAAGAAAATGAATATGACTAATCCCGTGCAAAGTATTTGATCGAATTACATTTCCATCAAGTAAATTTAATTGAAGAGATTGTGCATCAATGGATAACAAATGTTAAATAACATGGGATAACTTGAGTAATGCCAGATTTGTTCAACGATGCTTTAATTATCAAAACCTTCTTAAAAAAAAAACACGTTTATAATAATTAAAAATAGTGATTTGGTCTTATTTTCTCATGGTGGCCAGATCAACTTTCCCTGTAATCGTTATAACCCCATATGAAGCATCACCACGCGAACGAACAAGCATTTATGCAGTTTTACCAGACTTCAAATTGATCCCACGGAGAACTGACAGTAAATCCTATTTGAGATCCAGATGTCTTCTATCTTCATGTCCATCTCACGATTTTACATTATCTTGAGATTCTCTTTTGATGAAGGATTCCACCAAATCTAATCACATGGGATTCGTTTAGGTCTATAACTGGGTCCATTCATCACGCAACAAGACACGCATGCATGGATGGACCATGTGACATCATGATGCCCTTCTACATACCACCCCTGCCCCCCTCCCTCCCCCGTCTGGCCCTTAAAGACATTAATAAGAATATGGTTATCGCAAAAAAAGATATTTCAAATATGGACCCATTGCTTCGTAATTGTGTCATTGAAAAATTGCGAGGTTTCAACTTACTTCATGAATGTTCAGTTTGGCAAAGAGTTATTTTCATTTGTGCAGAAACATAATTACAAATACATATAAATGCTTATAATACCTTTGACAAGTCGCGTTTTAAATTGTTTCACCCGTTTTTCATGGCTTTAACCGGAAAAAAATCTTCGTCACGTACCCCCTCCGAAAAAGATTAGTAAGTAATGATGAAGTGTCGATTGATAATATTCTCTATTTATATAAATGTCATGTCAGATTTCTCATAGCGCTTTACAGATAATTTTTACCCTGATCATTATACGAGATTAAAATGATGTATTCATATGATATCTGAATTTAATTACTTCTCATGCTCGTATTATCGAACTGGAGATCAGTCACGACTTCATTGATGACAGTCACGGACAAAGACTTGACGGCGACTTGATCATGGATCAGTTTTAGTAATCCCATAGACTTGGCTTTCACCCTCCAACACGTTTTTTTTGTCCATTCGAGCTCTATATGTTCAATGTCACGTTTCAGTGGCGTATCCAGCGTAGGATGCCACATTTGATTAATATCTTTTAAACAGAAAAAGCAGACTAATTACAAATGAAACTTGATCTATATCCTGTGAAATGTAAAGGTCCACTGACAAGCAGAGCTTGTAAATTGTGGAAGTAAAATAAACAAACAGTGTTGTACAAACGAAGTGATGAACGAAGGAATGTACTACGCCCGATCCCAGAAAGATACCGGGTCCAGCTTTACAAAATGATACTATTTATGAAGATTCTCAAAAAATTATGAATACTACAGTACACAAATATCCAGGATATCCGTGTAGGCCGACAGTCCACGAGACCGAGAGCCCACTAGACCACTAGACCAACCTACAACATCGGTCTGGTGAATCCTCAGTAAAGTTGCCAATAGGCCCACGAGACCGACTTGTCAGTGTCGTGGCTGTCAGTCTGATGGACCTTCGGTCTGATAAATCCTCACGTAACATTTCCGAAGGATCGCGAGACCGACATGTCGGTCTCTTTGGCTCTCTGTCTCTTTGGCAGTAGCCATACACGTCATAGGAGAATGCCATGTGGAGAGAATTCCACCCCATCTGCTTATCAATATCTTTGATACGCCCCTGAATTGCCTTTCCGGCAGTGGAAAATGAATCGGAGAAAGAATTTGGCTTGTTTACTCGTTCATTCGTTAATTCTTATACACCCTCTGTCAAATATTTTGACACTTTTTATGATTTATAATATGAATGAGGCTGCTTTGGCACAACGTTTACAATAAAAAGGTAAACACAATAATTCGTTGTTAAAGAGAGTCATAAATTTTAAGATTCACACCACTGCAGTAATTGAAACACAAATAATTTAATTGTCGAAGAACACATGAAAAAGGAAAGATTCTAATAATAGCTTCAGTGCAGAGCTAGAAGGGCGTTGACTCATATCATTAAAGACGTGGTAACGTCCTTCACGCATTGATTCATTCATTCACTATACACTATAAACAGATAAATTAAATTACATTATGGGATTCTTGTGGCAGGTGTGTGATAACATTGGTTTGACACTCCTAGTGCAGCTTCGAATGCGCAGAACGAGCAGAGATAATAGTGTTTTAAATAGCACTAGCAGTGGTTGCTGCACGCATCTAACAAAATCTTCTGTTGCAGGATTTCCTTGTATATACCCAATATTTCTTCCGCAAATTATCCACAATTTGTATCACATTCCCGAAATATTTGTCGTATTGTACTCACAAACATTTGCTATTTGTAATTATTTTATGAATTTTATAGAACATCTTTGTTACATGTACCTATAACTTTTCTGTTTTTGACAAAGACATCGAAATCAAACTACATGAATAATCATATGATAAAACAAATACAACAAAAATCTCATAGAAAAAATAAAGATATAAGAAGGAAACGAAGCTATGGATGTACGTCAGCGTATCTGCGCTACATTTCGCTTCCTTATTTAGGTTTAAGTTTATCTTTAAAGAATATCTCACAATGATGTTCATGTTATAAGTTGTTTGATGTACGTGAACTGGAGGAAGAGGTGATTAGGTTTCATTGTCTAATTTAATCATATATTTGAATTTCTAATGCTTGTTGAGGCTTCCTAAAATTCCTTCGAAATTGCATTTTACCTCCAAATTCTGTAACCGTATTTCTTCATATTTACTGAGATTCATTATCTAATCTCCCATCAAAAGCATAAAAAGCATTACAAAAATAATTTTCGTATCAATATTGTAAAGAAAAATAGAAATCTTTCATAACTTTTACCATTATTTCATCAAGTTAATGGGGTTCATTATCACCATGACAACTGTCTAGTTTATTCACATTTGTTTCGTGATTCATGTTGCCATGGGAATAAGACTTAAACATTATCTCGGTAAATCGACAATATATTTTATCTATGATTGTCGATCATATGGTTTTATCCTTCAAATGGAAATTCTAATTACAATGTTCATGATTCTCTCGATCGCTCATTTTCTCCACATGTCTTTCCCCAGTTTCTCTTAATTTTACTCGTTTTATTGCAATCGTGATGAAATAAGCTCAACAAAAGGCAAAACTGGAACTTTTACAATGAGACAACAAGACTTCGATAACATCATGTAAACCAAAAGTCTAATCAGTCGATTTTCTCATGGAGAGAAATCTTCTCTTCTCAAGTTAATTCTCAGAGAGGGATTATAATTGTAAGACACTTCATACATTGTTATACGGTTATAAATCGAACAATCGAACTGTATCCAAGCTAGTGCGTGTACAGAATTAAATAGAATTCACATAATAGTCATAATGAGAGCAGGGGTACAAATACTTCGCGTGCAACATTTGAGTTTTTGACATAAAGAGGTCTTTTTGATCACATTCATCATTAATGATAGCCATCATTATACTTATTATGACGATCATGCTGACAACTTATGAGATAATTACCAGTTCGCAGAGGAAATATAATCATATCGAGAATTTTTTCTAAAACATTTGTATAAATTTTTTATTTATTTGTAATCAGGGGGATGTTTACAACAGACAAAAAAGATTTTATAAAAAATACAAAATAAAAGAGCATGTACCGGAACTGATAACCATGATTACAGCGAAAAGCATGCGGGCGTATTTCTATGTATTGAGAAGACCAAGACAATGCTGCAGCAACACACCCTTTCACGGTTACAAGAGTGCGCATGCGATGACATTGGCGCCATTTGAAATTACGAATAAACAAAGTTGTTTACTCGTAATTTAAAGGGAGTGTAGCATGACGATACTATGTGTCTTTCCCGTGGCCCTACTCGGGGCCAATCGAGTATAATACGAATACGGAGACGATGCGACCGCAGCATTCACGTGCGTGCAACATACACGAAACCGAAGCGTGAGGAGAACTTCGGTCTGTTTTGCGAACGCTAGCGGGCACTGACCATGTAGATATTAAGTCGCTGACTACCGTTAATCAAGTCCATTCGTTTACGTGCAGTTGTCCAAAAGAAGACGTAGATGGCGTTAACCAGTATATGCCATGCTACACTCCCTTTAAGATGGCGCCCATGTCAATATGATGTGAGCGCACAGCGCAGGTAGTGACGCAACGATACATGCGCATCTGAAAACATTGACGACGCAATGTTTACTCACAAATTATAATGGCGGCCTTAACCGTGAAAGGGTGTAAACTGACGAATACAGGGGAACGCCATCTACGTCTCCTTTTGGACAACTGCACGTAAACGAATGGACTTGATCATTAACGGTAGTCAGCGACTTAATCTCTACATGGTCAACGTTCTCGAAACAGACCGAAGTTCTCCTCACGCTTCGGTTTCGCGAATGTTGCACGCACGTGATTGCTGCGGTCGCGTCGTCCGTAGTCGTACCCGATTGGCCCCGGCGAGTCAGGCCACGGGAAAGACACGTAGTCTCATCAGTTTACACCCCCTTTAATGTCAAGTATTGTCTGCAGTTAGTTCAGAAAAGGAGCTTCTCGAATGAATCTATTACCATGAGCATAATAATGAAAGATAACAAATAGCATTCACTTTCAATGTCATATCAAATGATGTCTTCAGTGAAACCAAATCTACAGGTAGACTGACAAATAGTGTTACCATGACAACGCCCTACTTTGATGTGACATTTATCAAATGGCTAAAGGCATTACTGGATTAGAAACTTGGTCAAGTACGGGCTTAATAAAATTGTTGACAGTATGAATTTTAAAAGAATGGGAGTTATTATTATCTTGGAAAAGTCATTTTCAAATCCCCTTTCCAAATATATGAATACTTCGCATTCTTTTTAATTTAATCCACTTAAAAAAAACTGCGTGACCTATTCTTGAGTGGCGACCAAGATTTCTGTCTTTAGAAGATACCGTTCTAAGCAACCGTATGACTTTCACCGTCACCGTGTACATTGTATATAGCACACTATTTTCGAATATAACATTTCATTTCATTCATTTCATTTATTTCCACAATGACAGCAAATAAAATTTACAAAGCTTTTCGTTTCACAAGGTCATTCCAATTAAAATATTAACAAACGAGAAATAAACACAATATGGTACGTGCAATGCAGTAAAAGTATATAATTTAGACTAAAGCCCCCTTTACACCGGATCTGCGTAGAGTTGCGTAGTGTTGCATACCGACTACGCCGAAATTAGGCTGCGTATTCATGAAAAAAATGTTGCTTCGGCGTAGTCCCTGCGTAGGTTTTGCGTAGGATGGCGTACGATTGGCGTATGGTTACGTACCCTGTGCATAGGCACCGCATACCTACGGCGTATAACAGGCGTACTGGTTTGCGTACGTTTACGTAGGCCTGGCGTACTGGTTTGCTCACGGTTGCGTACGGTTGCTCACTGTGTGCGCAAGCTTTTACTGCTTCGTCGGACTGGCGAAAGTTGCGTAGCCATGGCGTACAGTAGCGTAGTGTTGCGTAGGCTTGGCGTACAGTAGCGTAGTGTTGCGTAGGCTTGAGTACAAAACGCGTACGTTTGGCGTCTAGTGACTACGCCGAAAGTACGCGAAAAAAATTAAACATGTTTAATTTTTAGCGTCCTTCTCGCGTACCCTTTCGCGTACCCCGGCGTATAGTTACGTAGGCCAGCGTAGTGCCGCGTACGCTCGGCGTAGTCGGTACGCAACACTACGCAACTCTACGCACGGCCCAGTGTGAAAGCCCCTTTAGAAGATAATTGCTTGCTGTATTGCGTGTGTGTATTGGGTTTTTACAGACGTGTATCAATCAGATATGATTATTGACGTCTGGGGACCGAGCTTTAAAGGGCCTATCTCACTGAGCGGCGAATGCTTGCGAACGTTGCGAATTCTGGATATTTGGATCAAAAAGAACTTCAGTGACACCGTCTTACAACCGTTTGCAAAGGCTTACGACTGTTTTGCAAAGGCCTACGATTGTTTTGCGACGAGAAAAACTGTTTGCGACAATGAAAAACTCTTTGCGAACTTTCTTGCAACCGTTTACGAACCCTGGCGAAACCCCAAATTCGCTACGTTCGCAAGCATTCGCCGCTCAGTGAGATCTCACTATCTCACTATCTCACTGAGCGGCGAATGCTTGCGAACGTAGCGAATTTGGGGTTTCGCCATGGTTCGTAAAAAGGTTGCAAATGGTTCGTTAAAGGTTGCAAGAAAATTCGCAATCAGTTTTCATTGTCGCAAACAGTTTTTCTTGTCGCAAACACTTTCGCAAACATTCACTCAAATGTTGCTAATTGCCGCTAAATATCGCTAAAAGTCGCTAAATGTCGCAAAGGCGAACCCTGAAAAGTTGGCGAATCCAAATTCGCTACGTTCGCAAACATTCGCCGCTCAGTGAGATAGGCCTTTTAACGTCACCATCCGAAAGACGTATTGCGGAGGGAACCTAGGAAAGCAAAGCTTGTAATTTAGGTTCCCTAACATAAAATATCATAGTATCATAAAGTAGAAAATGCAAGGAAAAGAAAAGATGGGGAAAACGGGACGATACAAAACGAGACAATACATGACAAGACAAGCAAAATAACACAAGCACAAGAACGGGACACTGAAGTTTGCATTCTGCAGCTATCATGCACTAAAATCATTGCGCGACACTGGTTGCTAAAAATCACATTCCAAGGGAAAGTGTGTATTGTAAACTTGAATAATGGCATGCATTTAAAGTAAATGAGCATAATGTTACATGGATTCCTTATAAGTGTTAACAAGCTTTAACTTCAGACTACGTTTAAATGAAAATAGACTTGGTGAGTGTTTGAAAGACTCACTAAGAGAATTCCAAAAGATCGGGCCGGTGAAAATTAAGGTTTTCTGTTTACAAAGAGAAGATTGTCTCGTTGGGTAATTGTAGAATCTCTTATTTGTTGAAAACAACAAGGTTAATGCAAAATCAAATAACATCAGATGAACTAGAATCCTGTCGAAGAGAACCTGCCAGACAACGCTTGATGAGATCGAAGGTTAGTTGTGATTTTCATTAAACTCAAGTCGAAGGTTTTCACAGACAAAAGTGTCATCATTTAACAAGTGCCTGGCTTAATTTTATGAACTTTGAATTGATGGCGCCGCATGGACTTCACAAGACGTTGTTTGATTTGAGTCTCGTTAACACCATCTCTGAATGATTGCAATTTCAACATTTTCTTTATTCAAGCGAAGTGTTATTGATAGGTTGTCATGACTGTCACTTCATGATTGGAGAAGCCAAGGGAGCATCCAAAATTTATCGTCTTTTCTCGAAGATTTCGCAATCATCCTTGAGCGATTGTCGGTACATAAGCCGCAGGCATGCTCGCAATGTCGCAAACAGATATTGAAACATACTTTTTTTTTAAAGAAGGTAAAAATCTAACGAATATAGGTGGATTGGATAAATTTGGGATGCCCATATGCTAGACTCATTGCATGAACCTACTGCAAACCATGCCCAGTGTAAAGTTGATCCCTTTTTTCCTAGCCCCCCCGAAATGGGAGAGGGTACAAACACCAGCTCCACTCATGGCTGGATACGCCACTTGTTTTCATGATTATCTAGTGGTGCTGCTGACGTCATCTTGTTCATCTTGTACAGCGATGCCTCCACTCTTATTTACAGCATTTTTATTCTCCTGCATGGCATCACCGTTATTTCACCTTATACTTTTAAAGATTGCAGTCAGGAAAAATTATGAATTTACCCATTTCAGTGTTTGACATTGATTCCAGCAATGTCCTGATTATCAACACCACCTATAAACTCTAAATACTATCTATCATGGAAGTTTGAGCAGATATGATTATAAGCTTTTAAAGGGCATGTGAGTGGTCTAGCTGTCGACCCATCTCTTTCCTACAATGGATCCAGGTTTCGAACCCCACTTTGGAATTGCGACTTTGAAGTTTGGTCTCCAAACCTAATAATCCCAATTGATAGATTAACGTATAAAAAAGACACACACTCGTCACATTTCTTTCCCTTTTATCAGGTTCATCATATTCTTTTTAGTTTGATGACATCTTTAGCTATTATCAAATCTCTTGTTAACGAAGCTTTTTTTTTTTGCTTCATAACAGGCACCCTTCTTCCTGCATTTGCGCTCTTCACCTTGTTCAATCTATGTATTAGTGTTATAGATCCGGATAAAGTGCTTTGCGATTCAAGTACATCCAGTTTGGTAGTGAATTGAAGTCGTCCTGAGCATCGGAATAATTTCACGATAATGATTGCCTCCAGCATCACCGTCAGAGGGAATATCGATGTCGTTCTATATAATTATTAATGGATTACCATAGGTAAAACATAAAAACATGGGAATAGAACCAACACCAAACACCGTCCTACTTTATACGATACCCGACTTATACTATTTTCAGATGTTCGTGTCTATTTTTGTTGTAGCAAATGCTGCTTTAGAGTCGTCAAATGCTTCATAAATATTCGTGCAGGTTCCACTGCATGTTCTTGGAAGAATGTCTCTTCTTTGTAATTACAGGTGAAATCTATAAATCTTAAATTCCATTATATTTTTGTTCAGGTTTTTGATTACGGAAATAAAAACCAACAAAAGTCAATCAAACAATAATTGCGATTACATTCATGTAAATTCACATCTTTGCGGGAATAAAGGGGTAATTAACTGTTGTCATTTTCAAAATTTCACCATACTTCTCAGAGAATTTAATCAAAATGCCACCCATCGCCCTATTCTACGAAGAGAAACCCTACGTCACCTCTTCTCAATCTAGCATTCTTGCAAGGTGTATAGTGGGAGTATCATTGTCATTTCGATGACGCCTTTGAGTGAGAATAATAACCTACATGCACAACGACCCGATAAACACATGAGAACACCAAATCACAGGTGTTCTCAAATTTGCTTCCCTTGACATCATAGAAAGCTGTTGGACTGAGTAATAATAATAATATGTATATATATATAGATATACCTTTTCCGAATGGCAACAAATTAAAATATAGTTGTTTATATCTTAGTCTTAGAACTATTGGTTTAAATTCGCATCTTTATGAACAGGTACAAAAGATGGAGCATTCTAAGGAACCATTCTGGATTAAAATCTTATACGCTGCACTAAAAAATCCCCCTAATACCGTTTTTATAATTATGCGTATTTTGTATGATGTGACAATTTATGTACATGTATATATATATATATATATATATTTCTTTTTGAGAATTAGTGTTAAGCTTCCATTGCATCACGTATGTATGCCTTTAATAAAAATAAATTATTCTTTGCTTTGCTACGCCCGTTTCATCCTTTGTTACCCCCACCGATCCGTATAGATGTCCATGTCCAAACTTGATCCTCATCGTATCAAATTCTCTCCTATGGTGTTTATCCACCTCCAGCAATGCAGGCTAGACGAAGATTAATGACACTGATTGGGGCGTTGACTTGGAAGATGATTACGGTGCCCCAAGGCGCTCATCGACTAGGATTCCCTGGGCGTGATCTCATCAAGTCAATCTTCGTTATCGACATCAGGACAAGTGTGAAGCGGAGCAGACATCACCATCATACTGGCATTCTTCTTTTTGAACGAATGTATATTATTCTTGGCAAATATGTGTTTCTTTATAATGAGTACAACAACCATCGTCACCGTATCAAAAACCGCCTTAATCACGGATCATCACCTGCATTACCTGCCACACTCGACCCAGGTGAGGTAAATGGGTACCTGGCAGGAATTAATTCCTTGAAATGCTAGAGCGCCGTAATGGCAGCACAGCTAAAGCCGGGGTAATAATTTCCAAATTCGGAAGCGCATAGAGACGTTTAAATGTGATATGCGCTATACAAGAACCGAATATTATTATTATTATTATCATCACAACCACTTTGTTAATCTTCAACATCAGCAGCAACATCAACGCCATCACGTAGTCACCAACATCGTTATCGTCATCGCCACAATCACTATTGCTATCATCATCGTCATCAATATTATGATTATCATCACCGTCCTCACTCTCATATTTGAATTTTTCACCACGATCCCCCAAATCACAACATGAAGTCATTCTGTAATGTCCTTCAGGAAGGAGGCAGCCATTTTTAGCTTCCCTTATTTCTTCTCCATTCTTTTTTTTCCTATTTTCCTCATCTTCATTCCTTTGCAACCTTGTTCATTGTCTCATCTCCTCCTACTCCTTGTATTTATGGAGACTTCTTAACATTTACAATTCATTCATTCATTTACTGAATTGATGTCTCCTCTGTTCCTTCTATGATAACAACAAACTCATTCAATATGTAATTATTTTCTCGTTATCTTGCCTTCATTTCTTTTAATTGCTTTATTAAAGGCTTGAAACACCCAGACATAAAGAAAACTTACTGCCTACGCCGAGAGATGCGTTACTACTCAACTAAATCTTGCCTCTAGTATATGATGACATTTGGCAATAGTGTTAACACAAACGTGATTTCGATTAGTATATATATATATATATATATATATATATATATATATATATATATATTCGCCCTTTACTATATTTCATTTTTTTTAGGTAGTAAAATTAAAGGAAAACGATCACAATGTTATTTTTGAATATGACTTAGCACATGTACATAGGATTCCAAGCACTTTTAGCTGGAAGTTAAAGCTTTAAATCGGATTAACAGATAACGGATTTCCTGACTGATGTTTGATTAATGATCTGCAAATCATTTATGAGACGTCGAGAGAGATAGAGAGATAGAGAGAGAAGGGGGAGAGGGGAGGGGGAGGGTGGGAGATAGAGCGATAGATAGATAGAGAGAGAGAGAGAGAGAGAGAGAGGGGGAATTGAATACTTTGCATTGATACTTTTACATGCAACATTTTCCTAGGAAAGTTCATCTTAGATCAATACTACTAATAGGGAAGGGGGGAGAGAGAGAGAGAGAGGGGGGGGGGATTGAATACTTTGCATTAATACTTTTACATGCAACATTTTCCTAGGAAAGTTCATCTTAGATTAATACTACTAAAAGAGAATGGAAAAGCCAGATTAATATCAACTTTCACTGACCGCATCATCTACAATTTTCCCTCACATCTCCTTGAGTAATGACAAAATCCTATATAACATTCTGAATAAAAAGCACAGACCAAGTATTATCACCGATTACTTCTAAAGAATTCTAAAGAAACACTAAAATTTGCCAAATCAGCAATTCTTAGGTAAGGCTTTTGCTATGTTGTGATAGAATCTAAATTCATTTGAAACAGATTAAGATTTGCCTTATAAGAACCATGTAACTCATCATTTTAGTTTAAAATGAAATATGATTCATGATTTTTAAAGGTATTATGTCCCATTTGCAGGCCAAAAAAATGAAAAGGTTAAATTCCAAGGGCATTTAAAAGACAATACAGAACTTCCCTCAAAACGAAAGGGCTTGAAAATGTCTTTTAGGGAAAATAACAACCATTAGTTGTCAAATCGACTTAAGTGATTGCAATCACCAAAGTAATAGTCTGATTTTCAGACCCTTTTACCGTTTGGTCGTACGTTTTGTACTGCACAAAGATTCAATCAGTTTAATTTTGGCCATTACAAGTAGTGGGTTATTGATGTAGACAAATGTTCATGTACCGGTTACAGCTCATTTTATGTATGTTATTACCAAAGATAAAAGATGTCAGTCACTCACTCAATAGTGTCTGACAGTGAAGTCTAGAAGGTAAACGGGTTTCTTTGCATAATCTGAATACTAGGACACTGCTAATGTTTAAATTTCACAGGACATATATGACATATTCATAATTCCTGCAAAGTTCTACAAAATTTGATGTTCGCTGCAAAAGGGTCATAGTATTCGTTCGTTTGTTCGTTCGTTTATTCATTTAATTTTCATAAAAAACACAGCAAATGCAAATAAATATACAAGTATATATATATACATACAAAGAATGTTCAGTTTATACAATAAATTCAAATGAAATAGGAGAACAAAGGAAAAGCCCATGGTGGCCTTGTTTAAAAAAGTTCCCCCGAATATTATAATTTATATTACTGAGTATAAATTAGTTAAGGATATCACAACAGACAGCGATAAACACAATATAAAGACAACAAAAATACAAAAAACATGTATGAAATAATTTAAAATTGGAAGGGGCAAAAAGGTTCGGAAGGTAAATTCAACGGTAGTCAGAATACAAGGTCAGTTTCATTTGTTTTTTAATTATTGAACTGTTTTTACATAGGCCTAAGCGTATAACTTGAGGTAGAGTGTTCCATATGTTTGGCAAAGTATTTCTTACAGATTTTTAAAGATAAGGCTCGACTAGCACATGTGCTATTATCTAGCCCCTTTTACCAACCAATAGTTTCTCTTCTTGTATATGTAAAATCATTGTATGAAATGTATGTATTGCTGTTGGTAAATAAATCAAATCAAATGAAATAAAAAGAAAGTCACACAAGGATCAGATAAGTTCTGTATTTGAAATGAACTAAATATAGAAGAGATATGGAACTTTTGTTTAAAGATGATAAAATGAATAATCAAGTGCTGAATTATCATTCACAAACTATACCTGATTGTCAAGAGGTGTTTATTGCTGACGTAAGTTTGCGTCAATGACTCGCCTTGCCTTTGGGCGCGCTATGTGAGAGTCGCTTTGTACATGCACAAAGTGTAAGATCATTGCAAAAATGGTTATGTTGAATACTGACGCATGTACGAGCTGCCTTCATACGTTTGATTAGCGTAGGTAATAGCGCAATTAAAATGACGCCTCGTGTACAACAGGCATTTAAGAACGACCCCGTACATACTGACAGTGTAAGCTAAACAAGCAGTGCGAATATTGTGTTGAATAACTGACGCATGTACGAGCTGCCTTGATCAATGTTAATTTTCTTTTAACCTTAGGTAATAGCGCAATAAAATGACGCTTCATGTGCGACGGGCATCAGAGAGGCTTTGTACTAACATAAAGTGTAAACTAAATTGAAGCAGTCCAAATAATACTGAATAACTGGCGCAACTACATATTGCCTCCACAGGCTTACATAATAACGCAACAGAGATGACGCTTCGTGTACAACGGGCATACAGGTGGGTGATAAACCTTTAACCTTTACATCGAACATACCGGCGATGTCCACTACGACTTTAATTCCCAGGGCGTGTTTTGTCCTTTAATTTTTTTCGGCAGCTTCTTTTCGCAGTATTCGATTTCAGACCAATTTCAATTGAAGAAACCGCATTATTCCATGAGTTCAGATGGACGTCACTGCACCTCCTTTTTTCCTCCTTTGGAACAGAGCTCATGGAACCTTAAATTGATAATCTCATAAACTCTCATGCCTCACAAGAGGATTAGTGACTATAGGTGACTTAAATGTATCAAATTTCGATAAATTTGATTATTCCGTGCGCTGCTCCTACAATTTACAGTACACATTATTGATTCTGTACAATCAAACATCGTCGTTTTTAACATTCTTGTGACGATTATGTTATTGTTCACAGTTCTTTGTACTTAAATTTTTTTTTTTTTGAATCTTAAAATGCTTTTTAAAAAATTGCGCGGGACAATAATAAACACTGTCTGTAGAAGTAGACTAATCCTGAGATATAAATGAAATAGAGTCGTCTGATGGCGCCTCTTTGCCTGATCGTCTGTTCTCAACAGATTGCCATATAAGTGGAATGTGGTCTTTGAAGTTTCCGCCAATAATAGATTGGGAGCAGACGACATAGGTATCCCGGGACTCATAGCTTTATGCTCCATATTTCATCGCCTAATTTTTGTATGAGAGATTGTGAATAATACATTTTGTAATGTAAAGGATTAAAAATATAATCATGTCGATATGATTAGGCCAATTTTACTGAATTGGATTATCAAATCAAATACCTATTATTTCAATGACAGAACAATTGCATTGAGCAGACAGATACAATTGAATCTATAACAAGTATACTTAGATTTCCTGTTTCCGCGGGTATACTATTTAGATTTGACGCAAATAATTAAGGTACATGGACCTATTTTTATTTAACGGGATGTATTTATATATGTAAAAGGTTTACGAGTCTGTGAATTAATTATGGTAAAAAAAATTTAGGGAGAGGGGGGAGGGGGAGGGGGAGGGGGTGGAGGGGAGGGGGTTTTCGGGGGAGAGGGATTTTGAGGTATTTTATGATATATTATTTCCATTCTGTAATTATTTGTCTTATTATTCGAAACGTATGAACTTGTTTTGTGTATTATCTATAAAATGTAATTTGGTTTTCTATGAATTTGTTGAATGGAAGCACAATTAATAATATTCAAAACAAGAATATTATCTTGTCAGAATGTCCTTGAATGGTGCATTAGAAATGGTGCCTCGTGCGCATGTATATAGTGGTCACATGGTGATCATTGAAGAGAGTTGGAGGAAGTAGGTAATTTATGAAAGGTCAAGCGGTCAGCTTCAGGTGACAACCATAAATAGCAACTTCAGAGTTTGCCAATTAACTATAAACTGCCTTAATTATATCGTAGGGCCGTAAAAGTGTCATATAGTTGCACGTCGGTGATATCATTTAATAAAATATGATGTTTGCCTTTCATTAATGCTTCATTGCTTCGCTATAATGGCTATTGTAGATGGCGGCAGAATAATCGCTTTCGTGATATGAGGGAAAATCGATTAGATTAACATCCCTCATGAATGTATAAGGGATGGACGGCAAGAAAAGCATTCTCCGATGAAATAATTTGTGAATTAGATGAAGTATTTCACAATTAATACATTAAGAGAGTAGGAAATAGGCTAATGAATAAAGTCAATTATGGGGACATGGTGGATTTAGAATTTTAATAGATTACTATTCAAGGGAACTTTGAAGTTCCAAATGTATGCATGTCAAATTTTTTTTCTTCAAAATTCATTTAGACTAATGCCAAATCGTCAACATTTTGGAGAAAATTCATCTAGTGAAAGATAGAAAAGTATAAAATTGGTATATGAAGCAAAATTCGATATATATATATAGAGAGAGAGAGAGAGAGAGAGAAAAAGAGAGAAAGATAGGGCGAGAGGGGGGAGAGAGAGAAAGAAGGGGGTGGAATAAGGGAAATAATTTAAAATAAGTTATCTAAAAGAGAGACTCACAGATAACAAGAAAGGGAGAAAGAAAGACTATGTGTGTGCACGTGTGTGTGCTCGACTGCTTGATTGCGACAGCAATCACCGAGTTTAAGGACCGCAATGGCTATTCGCTCCAGGCAATTAAAAGTACATCGCTAAAAAAAAAAAGTGTGTGCGTGAGTATGTGTGGGTGTGTGTGCGCGTGAGTATGTGTGTGTGTGTGTGTGAGCGTGAGAGAGAGAGAGAGAGAGATACAGAAAGAGAGGTAACGATAGGGAGAGTAATAGAGAGAAAGGGAGAGAGAGGGAGAGAGAGAGGTGGGGGGGGGGATGGGGGAGGTTGATGACAGCACCGGTCACAAGAGACAACAAAAAGTGAAAAAAATCATTTACGACAAACTTGTCACTTTTAGGTCTCAACTTTTCATTGGGTAAAGACTCAAAAAGCAAGACCATGAAAATACATAGTGAGAGGGAGAGAGAGAAAAAGAAAATAAGAAGAAGAAAAAATAGAAAGTTTACTGCACTGGAGTTATTTACCGGCAGCATCTTCAATTTCAAGGTTGGGGTATTCTACATCATCGTCTTACGCTTGATAGAAACCACGACATCAAAAATATTCCCAAGACTTGTCATCTTTGATAATAAATTATACGGTATGTGACATGTTCTGATCAATCTTAGTTTGAATGTTCAATATTCTAAAGATGTTATTCCTTTGATGATAAATCATTCGGTATGTTACAATCTTAGAAAAGATTTGATCAGATTTATTCTGATTCTCATTCGGAAGAATCCTGGATAAAGTCTTTTTCCTCGCACATTAATCAAGAAATAGAAAAAGCAAAGAGGAGATAAAATTGTTAATATAAATGCTTACTCGTTAGCTTTTTGTTTTGTTTTGCTAATGTATTGATTAAAGTGCTCTCCTGATTTAAAGCGCCCTATTTCATTCAGCTAAGAATCTTTGAAAATCGGAAATGTAGAGGGAAACATAGGAGTCAAGAAAAACGGTTTTAGTTTAAAGGTACTATGTCCCATTTGCAGGCCAAAAAAATGAAAAGGTTAAATTCCAACGGCATTTGAAAGACAATACTAATTTAGAACTTCCCTAAAAAAAGGGGGCTTGAAAATGTCTTTAAGTGGGAAAATAACGACTATTAGTTGTCGAATCGACTTAGGAGCTATAGAGCCAGTAAGTAATAGTCTGATTTTTCAGACCATTGTACCGAATGGTCGTACGTTTTATGCTGCGCAAAGATTCAATCAGTTTAATTTTGGCCATTACAAGAAGTGGGTTATTGATGTAGACAAATGCTCATGTACCCTTTACAGCTCATTTTATGTATGTTATTACCAAAGATGAAAAAACCAGTCAGTCACTCAATAGTGTCTGACAGTGAAGTCTAGCAAGTAAACGGGTTTCCTTGCATAATTTGAATATTAGGACACTGCTAACGTTTAAATTTCACAGATAGGACGTACATGACATATTCATAAATCCTGCAAAGTTCTACAGAATTTGATGTTGGCTGCAAAAGGGACATAGTATCTTTAATGTAGTACATGCTTCATTACAAAAATAAAAATAATACACAGGAAGTACGAGAAAGGTAGACCTAAAGTAAATAATCAAATGACTTTGTAGTTTGTATAGACAGGTAGTCTTTCGTGCAGGTGGATAAGAAAGGCACGCTCATTATGATATACAATGGTCTTTACCGAAGGCATCGATGAGTATCTTCGTAAAATATGTAAACAGGGTTTCGTGCGTATACAAAAGGGGTCATTCAGAAACGTGCGATTTTCCAGAGAGTTTTTTTTTCAAAGTGGTATTTCGATACTAAGACTACGCTGGTTCGCCCTAGTTGGTAATAAATCACCATATTTACATTCTTGACAACAAGTGTACACAAACTGAAATAGGTTAAAAGGTATAATTAACAACCTTTTCCATCGTAGAATAAGAAAATGATATTTTCTGATAACAAGACGTTTCATTACTACTACAATTATATAGCATATGTTTTGTAATTTTTGTAAATGTCTTCACAAGACATATTTCTTGAAAATAATCGCTTGGATGTATCATTTTTGTTTTATTTATTTGTTAATTGGTATATAATGATCGACCAGCAGCACAAAACTGAAAGGGTCAATTTACAAAAGTACAGTGATGTATATTTATATATACATGTACAATAGTATTACAAAGCATATAGTAAATAAATCAGTAACATATTGAAAATACAAAATAATTATATTGCGTTCGTTTATGTACATTAAATGAAAGGATGTACTAGCAGGAGATATAAAAAAGCAAAGGAAGGTATATAGCTCATGAAAGGGGTAGTGACAAAGCGAATGGGGTAGAGAGAGAGAGGGGGGATGAGAGATAAGGGGAGGTACAATGAGAGAAAGGAAGAGAGAGAGAGAAAGAGAGAGGGTGAGAGAAAAGGGGAGGTACAATGAGAGAAAGGAAGAGAGAGAGAGAGAGAGAGAGAGAGAGAGCAGGGAATGAAATGAACATAAGTAAATAATCATATTATTCCTAATTAACAATATACAACCTATTGAGAAGAGATGGCAATGCATGTATGTCGCTCTTTATACATTAACAGCTTCTTTGTCTCACAGTCACCTAAAATAGACGAACGTTTTTACTTGACTGATGAATAGTGATTGCGTCCTCGCCAAAAAAACAGTTTGAAATATGAAAGATGCCTGACATGCAACGGAGTGACATGAGAATTTGTACGCATGTGCGCAAAATAGAAACACATTATTCAACCTAATACCCAGCTATGATATAGGTTGTGACATTAGCAAACATATTGTTCTTGTCTTGGTCGTCCGACATAGTTTGGATGATGGTAATACAGCTCACTGCGCCTGGCTCAGCCAAACGACCTGCTTTTCTTTAAAAGCACTTTTCATTGGTTGACATTCACATTAAATATATTTACAAAAATACATACCGGAAAGTTTCAAATTGTCATTTAGTGAACTGCAAATTTCTATTATGTAACTTTCTTTTCGTAATTAAAAAAAAACATATTTCACGCTTTCCTTTACCCGATGTAATCCAACTTTGGCGCAGTCAAGGAGATTTGGGAAAGATGGGGGGTAGTTGAATAAGGTTTAATTACCCGTCACAATCTTTTGCCTTTTGTACGTTTCTTACCTAAATGTCTTTCTTTTATCCTAGTAGTTTATGCACGAGGGTCCTCCCTTCCCAAACGGTGCCTAATAAAGTTTACGCAATTGAATAGCTTGGTTAGAATATCTTAATTTTCTTTCAACTTTAAACATTTTTGCCTTACAGATGTTATAGCTAAATTGTAGTTATAGGGCTTTCTTTTGAGAGTAGAACGGGTCTCGTTTGATAAAATAATAGTAAAAGGTTGCCATCTGAAAAGGGGAAAAGAAAGATAACAGATAATATATGAAACAGGCGAGATAGGGAAAACACAAAATTTCAAACTGATAATCGGTCCAATATATATCGATGACAAATTATCTAACATAACCTAAGCAAGAAGTAAAATTAAAAAAAACAAGTTCGCTCAAAATAAACAATAATATACCAAAAAATAGAAACAGGGATGTAATGTGATGATAGCTAAACGTTTGAGGCAATATTCATTTTAAGTACACTATAAATTCGATAGTTTTTCAAGATTGCTGTTGGTAAATTATTCATTCTACTGCACAGTGTTGCCTTTCAGTTGAGTCAGTGAATCCGCATTCATTTGATTTCTGTGTATAGTAACAATTTCTTACTAATATCAATGCTTCCATTGCTAGAGGATTAAACAATGGAAGATTGCTGTACAGACTCATATAGGAATAGGGGGAATAGTGAAAAGGGGGAAAAAGGAGTTGTATAAGTACGATGAGTACGGGTAATAGAGACGCAAGAAGTGAAGAAAGTGGTCGTGTATAGAGGTTTGTTTAACCGCACAAATGGATTTCAAGATAAGCCTTCGCAGTAAGCGAGACGTGAGAAAAATCTAAAAATTTTCAGTGGTAATGCTTATTGAATGTCATTTCGGTGGATTATGTGGAGTCTAGAATTACATTTGAATGCACCTTCGGGTAGAAAAGAACAGGTAAGCTTAGATCATGCTCCACGTTAATACAAACGTATTGTATGACACTTCATCCATAATTCTTTTATAGCACATATTGCATTATGATATAACTTCCATATGCGCTTCCAAATTTCTTTGAACATCATGTACGCAGAAGACATATTCACTAGAAAAAGCATGATACTCCAGTCACACCACCAAAATGACCCCAAAGTGACCGATGACTTGCCCGGCCATACAAGGAAAGTTCACAGTTTGTTCGGTCTTTTGTCGGTCTTGTGCCGGTTTTGAGATATCGTGCTTTCCATTTACTGTGAAAAAAAATCAATAATATTTTTATAACAGTCATAATCCAATAGTTTTGTGTGTGTCTACAGATGTATTCATAATTAGGGTTTTAATTTGGATTTGTGTCCCGTTGTGTAAGTGTGTTTGTGTGTGTGTGTATGTGTGTGTGTGGGAGGGGGGGGGGTGGTGGAGGTGTGCGGGGAGGAGATAAAGAGATGATAAGTATTTGCAAAGCCTTGTGTTCAGTTTGCTTACAAGTGTAAGAAAGTCCCCCGATCTTAATATTCCTTTTTCTTTAGAGGGTGCAATTTATGGGTGAGACAAACAATACACAAATTAGTAAAAACGGGCAACATGTGATTATTGTGATTATTTTTTTTTGGGGGGGGGGCAGGGGAAAGTGCCCCTAGACATGTCTGTCTCCTTTTCACTCGTTGGATTCACGCACCTGATGAGTTTACATGAATTTTTTTTTTCTGATTAAAAAAGAAAAGAAAAGAATTTTAATGTGCTCAAGACCCTAAAATAAAAGATGATTTTATTTAAAATGTCTGCCACCCCCTTGTTTAGGAATCTCTAAGTCCTTAATTGATTTATAGATGCAGGATACTTAACAGGCGTGCAGGGCGCTATCGATGTAATGTGTCTGGGTTTGAGAAAAAGACTTCCATTAATCGGTAGGTCATTAGATGGAATTCAAGAAATGTAACGGTCCATTCCCGAGAGAAATATGTCTCAAAACATTTCCTACATGAGATATGCCCAGCTCAAAATCTTAATCTTTTCCCATGTGCAAGGCAATACTCTGACATATTTTGCACAGCAGTGTTTGCTTTCGGTTGGTATGCATTCTTTGCCATGCAGCGGCAGTTTTCGCTCCCCTTTGAGTTTTTGTAAGTTTGAATACTTGTCTAAGCAATAGTGCATTGACCTATCACAATTTAATTTCCCGTCATTCTTTGTTTTATGTCTGAAAAGATAAAGAGATTAAAGAGAAAAAAAACAAATTATTTTGTCAATACTACCAGAACAACCACAGTATATTACACGATTATCTCAATGTAGGCAAAATGATATATATCCAGACACTATTGATAATGTTTATTCCCACCGTTACAGAGAGATAGAGAAAAGTGGGTAGAGAGAGAGAGAGAGAGAGCGAGAGAGAGGAGGAGTGGGGGACCAAAGAGAAAAGAATGGGAGAGAGTTTGTTGAACTTGAATATAGTTGTCCATGTTAACTCCTAAGCAGTCCATTTGTTCCGGTATTCTTCTGAACTCTACGAAACTCTCCACTCTACAATGAAAGACAAGATATCAGCCGCATAAATGAAAATGAGTCGATAAATACTCCCCCATCCATGGTATCATTACAAGTCTAACCACAGGCTTTCACTTTAGCGACACTGTTTTCTAAGAGATGCTAAGCCTCCCTTCTCTCACCTTTGTTACAAAGTCCTTTAGATATATTAAATGATCGAATTTCATCGTCGATCAAATTTCTAAATATTTCTGATTGGAAAGAAGGCGACCATGATCCCTGGGGGAGAGAGACCACCTTTATTACTAGCCTAGGGAGCGCTAGTCTTAGAAAAGAAATTGGAGGTAACGAAATAGCTGAAAATTGCTGGTCTGTTGAAAGTGTCTTACATGAGGCATATAACATACTCATTGGTAACTGCAATTATCAAGATTATGATGATAAAATATCAACATCCACCTGAGGGTAATTACATCTACTTTGGATATGTTACTATAATGAAAAAAATCAAAGAAACTTTTGTCTCTATTTTGTATGTATTTCTTATGTCGTACAGTCCTACGTCAGTACATTACTATCTGCGTTAGATATTTCATTATCATGGCAGCGTATGCATAATTTGCCTAAATAGGCTCTCAGGAATAATCCTACAAAGATCTTTGGTAACAAAATAATGCAAATTAAAACACAGTAAATACAAATTACATCATTCAAAAGAAAAATCAGATACAAGTCAAAACTAAATTCGTATATTGTCTTTTTCATTCAAAACAATATAAAAAAAAGCAATATTCAAAATATACATACTTTTTAATCTAAAAAAAAAAAAAAAACAAACAAAAAATGTTGTACATAAAATGATAATAATCTTTGAAAGAAACAAAGTTCTACCCCTGAGGATAGAGAGTTGTTATCAAAACCAACCAACAAACAAACAAACAAGACAAAACAAATACAAAACAAAACAACAACGAAAAAAACCCCAACACAAAACACACACACACACAAAACCAAAAACACCCCGTCTTCTCACCCCTCATGCATACACATATATAGTCACACAAACACACAACACCTTCATACACCCCATTCCCATTACACTCGCCCCACCCATCCCTCTTCTTAACCCAGTCTTAAGGTATGTGAAGGAATGAAAAGTAATAATAACAATAGCCATAGTAATGATGTAGTGTAGCTTCATTTATGTGTCACTGTTTTCTGTAAAATTATCCAATTTTCAGAATGAAATACGTGAAATGATGTTTAGTATGTGTGCTCGATTCAAAAATGCCTTTTGCCCTATGCCATACATTTTATTTTACAGAAAAAAGAGAAATCATTCTCTTGTGCAGTGCACTTGATCTCCTTCACTTAAAGACTAGGAGGGAAAGATTGCTCGAGCTTATGAGCCTTCTTGATAACCCTTCTTGATGACTAGGGTGTTGAGATAGCGACCGTATCGAACCTTGAACTTGGTGTTGTCCCGATTCTGCGCGCTGTCAGGAGAAAGTCCTTGATTTCCATAATTTCCTGATGTATATTGGCTGTGTTGCGGCTGAGATGGTAGGGCTACAAGTTATCTTGGAAACAATCCGTTTCGTAAGAATGAAAAGAAAGACATGTCATCTTGCTATAGAGCGTTATGACGTTGCATGACGCGACTGAAAAACGCACACAAATAAACTTATTCGAATCCATCACTTTTCCATAAGAAAGCTCTTGTCATGATATTCATCTTCTGGGCGGACCATTCTATCACAATATTATTCGTAGGATGTATATCGCCTCAGTTAACTACGTTACCCAATACGTTAGATTAAAATTTGATTTATTTTCATACTTCACATTACACACTGTCGGTTTTGTTTACAAGAAATATAATGATAATAATAACAAAAATAATGATATATAGGTATTTTTAAATAAACATAAGTACATAAATTATATTACATCACTTTGGTTTACTTGTAGTTACTTGGAGATTAAGGACTAATTAAAATTGGAGAAGGGGATAGGGGAGCCTGAGGTAAAGTTTTAACGCTGTAAGAGGATCTAATCATAACCTTATTGTAAGACAATCATCTTATTGATTACCATTAAAATCTTTGTCCTAAAGCTTATCAGTATTTCTTTTCAGATATCGTACGTCAAAATTATTTTTACACTATTATTCATTACGTTATCACCTACGTTAAATTCGATGTGCCCTGCTTATACTAATAAAATGTATTCATAACGTGCTTCGTGTAAAATAACCTGTGAACCATAACTCTTTTATAGCCTCACAAACTATTTTTGCCATTCTTCATAACTTTCTCCTTGTAAAATTAGGTAAACGATAGTATTTTACAATCTACGTTAGATAACATTCACCTACATAGAATATACGAATAATTTACCACATGTCGGTTTTAGGGGGCCCAAGCGCAAACTGGATCGGTTCAAAATGTGTTATTATATGTCATAATTCTCCCAAAATGGTAGCTAGCAGTATGAAAATTGTAAATATATAATATTTCCCAAATAAAAAAAGGTTAATATCGTAATAACAGCAATGACAGATTTAAGCATTGCGTTTATAAATACATATCAGAGTTGTTGCTCTGTGCATTTTTTGGTTCGAATAATTTTGTACTTTTTCTATGTTGCTCTCAAACAACAACTCAAAATGCATTCTTTAATTATTAATGACGGAATTTGTTCCTTCGCCAAAAATCCGATGCAGGATTCAATCAAATCCCTTGTGAGCAACTTGTTTGTAGTCTTTTCCGCTGAGTGTGAATAATTTATAAAACACATTTCCTGTTTTAAATAATACGACCAAAATATACTGAGTAGAATACAATCATGAACTGACATCGTAGAATGTGTCTAAAGTATTTGATTACATGGTCATTTCCTTCTTCCGTGTCGATATCTATTCCAACCAAAAAAAACATCTATCTTCATGCGACTCTAGGCGTCCATAGATTGTGAATTACGTGATATTGATTATAATGGACATATTACAAATGCTTGTTTCTTTAATGCAGTAACGTTAAAAAAGCCTAATTGGCCTGGTTCTGGTCAAGTCATTGACCGGAAGTGTCTATGAAAACATATAGACCTATCATATTGTCGGCTATTTTTCATGACTTCAATATAGAGGCGTTGTGAAAGGGGGCGGGCAGGCATGTATGGGGAAGTAAGTGGGGAATCTACATTTATTTGATCAAATTCAAATATCTGATACAACCTTTTTTTGTTTTAGAGCTTTTAAACGGAACCATATATTTTGAATCCATATTTTAGATCGTCATATATGCATGTCTAAATGGCCTAATTTATGTTAGTGACAATTTTGGTTTTCTTAATAGCTAATTTGTCAGGAAGATTAGTTTCACCACAATCACGATAATTGAGCTGTGATCCTGTAATTACGCCGAGGCCTAGGAAAGGATTACATTTATTTGGAGCGCGATTTGGGGGCAGTCGTTAGCACACATATCAAGACAGCCGCTAAAATCTGCTCGAAACATGAATCAAGATGGTGACAGTAAGGCAATTTCAAAATCATTAAAAATTTTATACATCATTTTGGCGGGCTCATAGCTCTTAAATAGTTACCGTAGACAGCCTGGATTGCGAGGGATTTAGGTTCGTTATCTTCCCCAATTGTATGACGAACTTTTTTCACTATACGAGAAGTTGTTTTAGTCGAGTGAAGGGGAAAACAAAAATCAGATTCTACTATTTACCCCCTTGACGAGGTTTGCATTTTTTCGATGTACTAAAATCTTACTCTCAGGAGTACTGAATGTTTAAGTGTCCTTTGATTAAAATAACGTTCATAGCATCCAACAGTTTTGGCAATTGTCTTATATTTACGCCAATGGTGCTCCCAGTATCCTCATAAATTCTATATTTAAGAGCGGAGCTAGATGAAGAAGAAATCAAGACTGGACACATACAAGTCAAAATGCAATTTTCATGTTGAAATTATAACCAGTGTTTGATGTCTGCCCACCTCCCCCCTCCATGTTTGTGTTGTTGTTTGTGAGATACTCTATGAGACGTAATTTCAGACACATAATGGTACTCGTATACTTGCGCCTCCCTCGTCCATATGATCCGGAATCCGCCAATGATATTTGAAGATGAATGTCATTATATCCATGTCCTTCAAAATAGAAAACCACTCATTATAATCTTGCTTTTCAAAAACACTTGAAGAGATTTCTTTCCCAGCATGAATTTTCAAGGGCTAGTTATTCCTTTTAAAATAGTTAAAAGAAAATATCAGATAATTGGGGAATGACAGTTGATTTGAGATATAGAAAATGAGAGACAAACGGGTGGATGAATAGAGAAGGAGATACAGAGATGGGCAGGGTAAATGATGAAGGGAAGAACGCACGAGAAAGAGAGAGTGGAAGTTAGAGTGAGAGAAAGAGAGAGAGAGAGAGAGAGAAAGAGAAAGAGAGAGAGAGAGAGAGAGAGAGAGGGGAGGGGAAGGGGTGAACAGATTAAAAGAGGGTGTGTCTAAGGAGGAAGACCTTGATATATGCATCTTTCATATCAGAGTGACAATGTAAAAATAAAATTCAATCATTCCATTTCAATTTTCATTTTCCGGGAGAAAAGCCAATCTCATGAAGATGTGAACATTTTTTAAACAAAGTATAATCAGATTTACTTGGAAAAATCTCAGAATCTTATAACAACGTGGGCATGTAGATATGTCTAAATAAACTGTAATCAGATTTACTTGGAATATATAAAACTCCTTTACATGCACAAGCACATGGACATGTTAAAAACAAAATCTAATCAGATTTACTTGGAAAAATCTCATTATCTCACACACACCATTGCATGCACTTCGCAAATCTAATTCTCCGTGACCCCGAAGTAAATACTGAGAAAATTAAGAACATTTTAAAATGACGGCAATCACTGCGCTAATCGATATATGCATTCTGGAACATTTTGACAAATAACTGTCTGCAAACACAGGCATCCTTGAAGACAAAGATTGTAAGTAGCGGCAGGAAATGGTGACCATTAGTAAAATGTTATGAAACAACCGTTTCAACAAGGTCTCTTTCTCCAGTTAGCAATTAAATTTCCAGACTATTACATTCTTTTGCATTTCTCAAACATATTACCGAATGATGAAAACAGGGCCTCTTTTGGGCAGAGAGGTATTATGTGTCAGTATGTCTGTTTCGTAAAAGAAAATACCTCTACCTTAATTGAATAGCTTTGATTTAGGGGAAACCAGAACAGTATCCCTGAGGAAACTTTGCTGTTCAATATTGTACGGGTATTATATTGTAAGTAAGTCGGGGTGAAGGTAATCACCGTTTCTTTATTTCAGGAACTATGAAATGACAGCAATAAATGTAACATTAACTAAACGTTTCGAAAATAAAAAAGAACTTGTGTAAATATAAATGGTGGGAGATTAAAGCGATTGGACATTGGGAAATATATACCATATCATGTACCGTGAAACCCCTGCTTCCTCTCTCTCTCTCTCTCTCTCTCTCTCTGTCTCTCTCTCTCTTTCTCTCTCTCTCTCTCACACACACTCTCTCTCTCTCTCTCTTCCACTCCCTCTCTCACTCTCTCTCTGTTTATCTTACTCTTACCACTCTTTCTAGTAAGATAATTTCGTCATCGTTGTTTTTTTCATATTAAATAGAAAGAAATTCACTGAAATCAAAAGAAACGGGTTGTTGCCCTCTACCCCTGCTTTTTCTGATATTCTATATATACAACTGTAATTCTCAACGGCCATGCGAATTTCCATGCCGATGTTTATTCAAGATGAATCGTGGAAGACTGCTTAAAGCATGTGAAAACCTTGCCACTTCCCGTCAAACCGATCACACTCTTTATGCTAGTACGAGTAAACCACGTAGTATAGATTTATTACACATGGTGGATCGTTCACGGTTCTATTTTAACTTATTAACGTAATGGGTCCTTGCTGTTAGCACACCTAAAGGCAGGATCTCTAAGTAGCATGTAGTATTCAGTGATTTATACAGAAAATTCTTCTTTAACCTTAAATTTTATAGAATTAGAGATGACAGAAACAAACAAAAGATCGATTCTTGTACATGGTAGCAACGCCCTAAGCACACACTTACTAGGGCGATGAATCATTAACACCTCGGAAGAGCTGTAAGGCGAATCTTGATAACAAGTACTTTTTTGATGATTTATGCAGTAGTTCTACATCCTATGTCATTGTAGAGATTATTCGACGAGGAATAAAAACAAGCAACACGTCAGCGCCCTTATCAGAACCATGATCAGGGTTAAGCAGTGACCAGAATAAAACGATGGGAGTAGCTGTAGATGTATGGTTGTTGTTGTTGTTGCTGTTGGTGAGGATGACGACGACAACGATGATGATGATGATGATAATAGTGATGATAATGATGTTGGTGATGATGATGATGATGATAATAATGATGATGGTGTTGATGATTGTGATGGTGGTGGTGGTGATGGAGGTGGTTGTGATTGTTTGTTAAACCTGACGGCTGGTTGCGATAGCAATTAGGCAAATAATGTTGTTGATAAGCTACTTGGGGCCCTATGGCTCATTAAACAAAAAGTTTTGGGGTATATTCAATTATTCCTTTCATAGAATGGTATCTCGTCCCGTACTCTGTTACCTTTTAAATGTTCTATGAAAGTCGTATAATTTTGTCAATTAGTGTCGCCAGGTATTGAGGAATTCCGGACTGGAATTATTGTGTCAATATTTGATCCGTTTGTTTAATAAACACTTTCAAAAATTCACTCACACCTTTTTTGTCTTTTCAATTAATGAAGGTCGGACTATGACGCGTCTGGGTTGGGAGAAAATAGGGCCTGCGTCATTCAAAACAAATATTTATTTTCTAGACTAAATACGAACACGGGAAGGGAAAGGAAGATGCTTTCTGCATTCAATACGGCTGCTAACATTTCGAAGGGTCTTCTTTGAAAGAAATGTTCTTCAGCACTATACTTGCTACATTTGCCATTTTTCCATCGAAAAACGGATGGTTTTTACTCTACATAAATTAATCCTCTCTCTTCCCCTGTCTTCTGGCACTTACACACACGCACACACGCGTGCACACACACACACACGCACACACACGCACACACGCACACACACACACACACACACACATACCCAAACCCACACGCACACAAATTCACACACACTCACGTTCCCTACATTTCTTTACCTCTCTGTTTCCCTACATCTGTACCTACGAACGCACACTCATTCCCATTTCCATTTATAGAGACATTCAAATCACGATGATTGGCAAGGGTCGAGGATTTGATAAGAAAAATTGAAAGTGAAAGCACGGAGAGGAAGAGAGAAAGAGAGAGAGAGAGAAAGAGAGAAAGAAAATTTAAAGAGGGAGAGTTTAAAAGATCAAAAACGAGAGAGATAGAGAGAGGGGGTTGGAGGTTGACCTGAAAATGCTCTAGCACTAGGAGCAAAATAATGTTCAACTTTTTCCCCAACTGCTTTAGATTCGCTCCTCTCCAAAGCATATTCACCCGAAATCCTGGGCAGAAAACAAATGGAATCTGTCGTGTAATATATTACTCTCCATGGTACGACTGAGATCACAAGCGAGAAGAAAATTGTTGATAATAAGTCGTAAATTCACGCGAAGAAGAGAAAATGACCTCGTGAATGTTGCCCAATCAACATTCACGCTGTTCACGGCTGTTACCTCCTAGGTACATCACCCCGCTGGTTTTCCTCAACACACATCGGTTCATGTTACATACCTAAAATAAACAACGTTCCTCTGTTTTTCTAGTTCTTCTGTTTATTTATGTATGGCAAAGACTTTCTCGTGCCAGTTCAGCTAGAGATTGAATTGGAAATTGAAAGGGAATTAAAGAGGTGATGCTCATATGCTACTGCTTCGTATTGTCTCCTAACGTTTATTATCAAGTGCCACATCCATCCACAGACGCCATATTGAATTATGTGATATAAGCTTTTAAGGTGGTGTCTGTCCATAAAACTTTAGAGCTGGCTTTAGAAGCTTACGATATCTATAACTTATGGTGAAATTCGTCTTTCGAAAAATTATTCTCATCAAACATATCGTACGTTTCGTCGCTCCTGTTTGTTGTTTTGGTTTTATAAAAATGCTATGCGGAGAAACTTGCAATATCTGTAGCCTTCTTTATAGATGAAATATTGTATTTCACATCCCCCACAGATATCCTAACGATATTAAGATATAGAGATGTCACTTAAATCGAACAAGTCACTGTAATATGTTTATATACAGGGCAGGAGTAGCATGGCTCAAGGATCGAAAGTATTCACACATGCGGAACTTTCTTGTTAAATGTGGACATCTTTTGTCCCTCTAATCAACAGCGTCTTACATGTCTTTAGAGATACGACGTTTAGTTGTCTATCTCTAAACAAAAAGTCTCTTTATAAACGCCCACAAGAAATCTCAATATTGACGTGTTGTGATAACCATTAAATGAATATTACGCGAGATAGTTTAAATATATATAGGACTATATGCTCTGAAGAGTCAATGCACGAATATTATTAGAGATGGTCAAAAATCTGAATGGAGAGATTCTAAGCCTGATTACACGGATATCTATTGAGAGAGCTGAATTTCTGTATGGTTGCTTTCTAAGCTTAATGAATGGACATAAAATAAAAGAGTCAAATTTGCTTTATACACGCGCTCTGAGAGTCAACTCACCAATGTTACATCAGATAATTGAATTTCTGTATGGACGCACGCTTACAATCAATGCATGAATGTTAAAGGATATCTCAGCATGGACTCGTTCTAAGCCTTGGTACATTGATATTGATTGAGAATTTCAGTGTGGACACACTCTAAAGTATCAATGCACGAATATTGAATGAGATAGTTTTGTAGGCGTAGGTGGACCTTATCGCTTACCAGTTAGTAATCTTTTCATTCTAACTCGATTTGAAATTGAAGAAAGAAAAGAGCGACATTTTATTCAGTCAAGACTTTGAGTAGAAACATGATTTGGTAACTCAATAGTCCTAAGGTGAATGTGTTTGTGACAGGAGCTATTTTGTTTCCAGGGCATTCCAGGGCATTTCAGGTTCTACCTGAAAATGTCAGATACATGACATGCACCCTCTCTTGGTTGGAAACAAAGTAAAGAGCATTAGAGGTTGTATCATTCCTTTGTCGATTTTTTTTCTCGAAAAAACAATTCTCACAATAATCATCAGTCTCTTAATGGAAAAACTGAACATCAGTTAAAGGATAATAGAGGATTTCAAAATGGCCAATTGGTACAAGGGCACTGTTGCCCAGCAAATCAAAATCCGACAAAACTTAATTACACATTAAGTTGAACAAAAACATGCCATGTTATTGCCCTCTTCTCCCCCTTCTCCGGCAGGAATTTTTACGACCACAAAGACATCTTGAGAAGTGAAGTATGTAAACCCTTTTGCCAAATTTGATAGAGAAGTTCTGAGTAAAAATAGACATAAACTGATAGCCCCTGCTTGATATTGTGCCCTCCCCAGCGGCCAGAGAGCCCTGGATCTGCCACTAATGCCTTATATAGCAGTATGTGTTAGAGCATGGCACATTGATGACATGTCAGAGAATTGAGGATAGTTGGTTCAGAGACATGTTAACATGTATGTGGTTAGTTCGATCAGGATAGAAATTATCCGTGGTTCTGTTGCTAGTGACCTAAGTAAATTTGACATGTAGTAGAAATTACTTTTCGGGACGGTACAGAAATATAATTATCAAGTCTGTGTTTTCTCTCACATGTTATCACACTATTTGATTTGTTTCCAAATAACCTAAGCAAATATGACATACTTTGGTCTACATACTATAAATGCTATTTTTATGATGACACGTCGTGGGTAGTACTATATTAAGAACTTTTACAATATATGTAATCAGAATAAAGCACGATTTCATGGTTTTATCCATTTTAAATCATCTTAGATCGATCAACCGATTTTCTAGCACTTATCTGTAAGGATTATTGCATTATAAATTTCTGTGGGTGTTTGTATGCCTCCGCCACCGAAGGTGGTGCCGGAGGCATCATGTTTTCGGGTTGTCCGTCCGTACGTCCGTACGTCCGTCCCGTTTGACCGTTATCACAATATCTCAAGAACCATTTAAGATTTAAACTTAAGACTCGGGAATAGTATTTATCACCATAGGAAGACGATCTGATTAGATTTTGGAGTACGTAGGTCAAAGGTCACAGGTCACAGAGGTCAACTTATGAAATTCCTTGTATTGAGTTTGTTAGCGCGATATCTCAAGAACCATTTGAGATTTAAACTTCAAACTTAAGGATAGTATGTATCACCATAGGAAGACGATCTGATTAGATTTTGGAGCACGTATGTCAAAGGTCAAGGGTCACAGAGGTCAACTTATGAAATTCCATACATTGAGATTGTTATCATGATATCTCAAGAACCACTGGAGATTTAAACTTCAAACTTAGTGATAGTGTGTATCACTATAGGAAAACAATCTGATTATATTTTGGAGCACGTAGGTCAAAGGTCAAGGGTCATAGAGGTCAACTTATGAAATTCCATACATTGAGATTGTTATCATGATATCTCAAGAACCACTGGAGATGTAAAAACTTCAAACTTAAGGATAGTATGTATCACCATAGGAAGACGATCTGATTAGATTTTGGAGCACGTAGGTCAAGGGTCACAGAGGTCAACTTGTGAAATTCCATGTCTTCAGCTCGTTATCGCGATATCTCAAGAACCATTTGAGATTTTAAACTTCAAACTTAAGGATAGTATATATATCACCATAGGAAAACGATCAGATTAGATTTTGGAGTACATGTATGTCAAAGGTCATAGAGGTCAACTTGAAAAATTCAGACTACATGTATAGGACTTGTCATGATATGTCAAGAACCACTTGAAATATGTTCCGTTACTTAACCCGTACTTAACTGGGCTATTTTGAGCACCTCCCTGACTGGGGGAGGGGCCGATTGCCTCGAAATTTGGCACGCGTCTTGAGAAATTGCGCAAAGGAAGAGACCTCACTATTATTTTGCTGAAAATTGCTTATTTTATCAATTATGCTAATTTATGCAATTGCATAAAGGAAGAGACCTCACTATAATTTTGCTGAAAATTACTTATTTTATCAATTATGCTAATTTATGCAAATCAAATTCATGAATAATGATTTTTATTAACAATTACATAAATAAAGCTTTTACAGAGTTGATTTTGTGGCAAAAGTTTCTAAAAAGCCTATCGGGCATTATCACATAAAAAAATTGTCCATGTCTATTTCAATTCTTATGTATTTCATTGTTTTATGAACTTCTTTTGTATTCTATTGTTATTAATTCTTAATCTTATGTATTGTATTGTTTTAGGACTTCTGATACTTGAGGTTGTTACGTATCAATATTTTGCTTGAATAAATGATAACTAAACTCTAAAGAGTAAAATTATGCTGATTTATAGACCAAACTAGAAACTTCACTTTGCCATTCATTTTGTACACAAAATGACAAATTTCTCAATTTTCGGCTTGACCTTAGGTCACAATAGGTCAAGTAACTCTCTAGTTTTTCATGTGACTTAGCATTCAAGATGCAAGTGGTATTGGTATGAAGCCATTTCCAAAGAATGGAAGAATCTGATGGAAGATGTTGGAGAACACTTGAAGAAACCCAAATGCATTGTTATGGGGATATTGATGAGCAAAGACTCGGTCATTGACATATTTAAGAGATTTTCGTCACACTCTTTGTGTTCATGCTATTAAGGATTGGGGCAAGATGTGTAGACATGTGAAGACTTCTTTTTATATCTTTGTGCGAGTGGTTTTCAAAACCGCAATACATATTTGTAACTGCAAAATTGTAATTTTGCTGTCAGTTACATTACATGTATATCCAAGGCCTACCTTGCTTTTCATACATCTCAGAGCTGTGAAAGAGTTGGTCCATAACTCTTTACTACAGCATCATTATCTGTTAAAGTACATAATGTTAACAAAATCTTAACAAAGGGGTATATAGGTTGTTACATGCTGAAATATAAGTAATAGAACACTGAAGTTTGCTTACTTACAATAATGCTTTTTATCATTATGAATGTTTTTATGCCTCCGCTACAACGTAGCCTGAACTGATTAGATTTTGGGGTCACGAGGTCAAAGGTCAAAGGTCACAGGGCTCATTGTGTATGCAAAAATAGCTTGTGATCGCGTTATCTCAAGAACCGATTGATGGATTACCGCCAAACTTGGGTCATGTATGTATCTTGCAGAGCTAATGAACTGATTAGATTTTGGGGTCACGAGGTCAAAGGTCAAAGGTCACAGGGCTCATTGTGTATGCAAAAATAGCTTGTGATCGTGTTATCTCAAGAACCGATTGATGGATTACCGCCAAACTTGGGTCATGTATGTATCTTGCAGAGCTAATCAACTGGTTAGACTTTGGGGTCACGAGGTCAAAGGTCACAGGGCTCGTTATGTATGCAAAATAGCTTGTGATCACATTATCTCAAGAACCGATTGATGGATTACCGCCAAACTTGGGTCATGTATGTATCTTGCAGAGCCAATGAACTGATTAGATTTGGGGTCACGAGGTCAAAGGTCACAGGGCTCATTATGTATCCTAAAATAGCTCGTGATCGCGTTATCATTAGAACCAACAGATGGATTACAATCAAACTTGAATTTTAAAAATTGCTTCCATTTTGGTTTGTAAAATTGCTCTATGGCGGAGGCATCATCGACTGCGCGCAGTTGAAGTTCCATCTAGTTTTGTTTTGTTATTTATATTAATCACATAATCATAAAACCGTCCCCTCTAGGGAAAACTTAACAAATGTAACTGCTTATAAAGAAAAACAAAGCAAATCCAGTCCTGAATTCGTTTTTAAGAGAACAAAAAAGTAAATAAAAGATGAGAATAAAGACGTCGGTGGAATATGGAAAGGTTGCTCAATTCAACTCCACCCTCTATTTTTGGTTCCCACTGGAAATAAATGACTTGCTTGCTCACCCCCTGTTCATTTATCTGTCTTTCTGTCTCTCGCTTTCTTCCCCATCTTGTGCTCTACCCCCTCTCTCTCTCTCTTCTCCTATACAGGTATCTCTTTCTTCATGTATTCCATGTGGATCTATGTACCATCTCTCTTCGACTATTTCAACCTCATATTCATTCTCCCTGTGTCTCTCTCTCCCTCAATGTGTGTTTCTCTGTCTCTATTCTCTATTTGATCCTCTCTATGTCTCGCTCTATGTCTCTCACTCTCTCGTTCTCTATCTCTCTACTTCACATACGTCCGCACAAATTCACACACTCACACACACACCCACCCAACTTTATATACCTTCTATCTCTCCCCCACTTTCCCCCTTCCTCTCCCCTCCCCGTATCCCCTCTCTCTCTCTCTCTCTCTCTCCCCTCTCTCTCTCTCTCTCTCTCTCTCTCTCTCTCTCTCTCACACACACACTTACTCTCTCCTTGCTTACCATCCTCTTTCAAAGTCACAACACTTATCTTAAGAGTGTACCACTACCCAGATTGCGTCTTCTTCTTGGAAAATTTAGCGAATGTTATTTATTGTAGACATTGGAATCATCGATCGCGGCCAAGGAAAAATTTTGAATAATTTTAAACCCCATTTAAACCAACACCAAACCGCCAACTAAATTACCCTGAATCTTTCGGTTATCGGTCGGTTTGGCTTCCGTCTTGCGGCATTACTGGGGTAAAATAAGAAAGAGAAAATCCCCTCAATCCAAAATAATTCATTTTTCTGCATGATATTAAAACGCAGATACAGTTGAATATATAAATTGCTACATGTACATCTTGATTCTCAATCTTACATATACAAGGGGGTCGTAAAAGCCTGCCAGTGCAAGAACTCATGACCCACATTATTCCTTGACATGTGAACTTCAAGCCACTCAACTACACAGCTTTCTTGGAAAGAAGTCGTTACAATTATATATTGATTTTAATATCCTGACCTATTTGCTGACCACGACGAAATAGAAGCAAGTGAGTGGTTAGCCCTAGGGAGGATTGAGAGCATGCACGTGAATCAAAAATATATCCCTTTCTTCGTAACCCATAACAATTTTCCTATATTAAATCTATGATAAAGGGAGAGGAGGGCGACCCGCACCGAACTGGTAACATGTCTCTGTGAAAAGGCTGTCAAATTTACTCAATTTTCAGCTGGTGATAAGTATAAGTGATATTTAAAGGACACTGAATTGTCCACGTTGATCTCTAGATAATTCCGGGTATAATCATGGCGTCTAAAAGAGCTCTGAACACACCGGAAAAAGTATCATCCCTCCCGAAGAAAATGGTTCTACAGACACCTGAGGAACTGGAATCCCAGGCCGCCGGGCTCGACGGTAATTCCCCTCCCGCTTGGTTCGTCAACTACCTGGAGCAGTTCCACAGAATGGAGGAACGTATTGACTCTCTTGTCATAAACAAATTGGAGGAGTTTCTCTAAAAACGAAGGAAAATGAGGAGAAACTTGAGGCATGCTGTATTCAGGTAGATACAGTTGTAGCTGAAATGAAGAAACTTAAGAAAGAACATGATGATCTCCTTCTCAAGCTAGATGACTTAGAAAATAGGGGCAGGAGAAATAATCTGAGTTTACATGGTGTCACCGAGAAAGCAAAGGAGAATTGCCTGGAGGTAGTTCGAGATTTCATCTCTAATTTTGTTGGAGTACAGTCTTCCAGCTACAACATCGAGAGGTGCCACCGCACCCCAACCACCAAGGGGTCGAGGCGAGGATCAGAGTCGGAGAGGGTCAGACCTAGGATCATTCACATTGCTTTTTCCTCATATGTCGCCAAGGAGGAGGTACGTAGAGCCTGCATTGCCAAATTGAAGAAGGAGTGTATGTTCAGAGGAGGGAAAGTGTCTGTGTCAGAAGATTTTTCCAGGCGTATCCTACAGTTGAGGCGAGAAAGAATGGAGGAGTTAAAGCATTTTAAGGAGGAAGGCAAGAAGCCTTTTTTCATTTATCCCTCAAGGCTAGCTTTCAGGAACAACAATGGAAAGTTGATCATCGTTGATTAGCCATAGCCCTGACTTCTTGATCTTGAAATTGATCGTTTATGTCCGTTAACATCACGCTTTAGCAAATACTTTTTGTCTGTGTTTCCTTTAGAATAGAGCAGGATTTCAAACAAATGGTCATGATTCACTGGTCAATTTGTTGTGCTCTTTTTGACAATAACCATTTTGATCTTCGTTTTGTTATTTTGTTGGTAGTTTTAGCTCAATAATTAGTACCATAGGATTAAAAATTATGCAGGGTCACAGAATCTGGAAGTTTATTTACATATGTCATGCACAGGTGGAAAAGAAATTTACATTTACATGCCACACACAACCAGTAGCCTAATACATGTAGGTGTACAGTGTATACTGTCTTAATAACAGCAGGGAGATGGGAGTTCAACTTCCTTCTCCCTGATAACAGGTACTCTATTGTGTAATGTGTATGGTACTATGGTTTAGTTTTTATTCTTATGTCCATCATCTACATGTATAATTCAGTATTTGGGTTAGAGCATGATTTCAAACAAATGGCCCAGCGTAGATTGTTATTTTTTTTGTTTTGAAGACTCCAAGATGTGGGGGCCTAGACATTTCGGTTCGTACTTGTAATCTTTATCCGTATTGTGTGACAATTCTAATGATACATTTCAAGATTCACCAGCTTGATTTTTGGGTATTTCATAAGCCTTTGCTTTTTTTTTCACTGTTTACGTGTTACAACAAGGTTGTTTTTTTATTTGAAACCTTGTCCTTCACCTTGCACGCTTGTCGCCTTCTTTTTAAGACTTAATACCTTTGTAATTAATTCTTTTTGTGTTTTCTTTTTTTGTGTTTTTTTCTTTTTTTTGTTGTTATTATGAGGTAGAGTGTTCTTTTTTTTTAGTGTTAGTGTACTAAATACAACCATCTTGTTATATTTTTTTATGATGGAGTTCAATATAGTATTCAAATAATTTGGCTAGTAGCACTTGATTGTGATAAGCCTCCACCATGGCCATAAAATTGAATACTTTTAATTGTCGTGGGTTGCAAGAATTTTATAAAAGAAAGAAGATTTTCCATTATCTGAAAAGTTTGGGTACTGATATTATTTTTTTGCAAGAAACACACTCTGATAAAAAAGATGAAATTTTGTGGAAAACTCAGTGAGGTGAACTTGCTTTTTTCAAGTTTTAATTCTGCCAGTAGAGGAGTTGCCATCTTGATTAGAAAAACCGTCTCTGTTCAGGTACTTTCCATATTTAGTGAACCTGAAGGAAGATTTATTATATTAAAGGCAATCTTAAATGATTTACAAATGACTTTGGTTAATATAAATGCACCAAATCAGGATGATCCTGACTTCTTGTTAAAGGTTTTTGCTGAAATAGATAAACTAAGCAGTCCCATCCTATTTATAGGTGGAGATTTCAACTTAGTAATCAGCCCACTTGATTATCAGGGTTCAAGATCACAACATTCAAAAAAAAATTCGAGTGAAATGCTATCTAATTTAATGGAAAAAATTGGACTTGTTGATGTGTGGAGACACTTTCATCCTAACTTACGACAGTATACTCGCCACCAAAAAACACCAAGGGCTTTATCCAGGCTTGATTTTATTTTAGTCTCTAGTAATTTTATAGATAATTGTGTAAGTTCTAAAATATTACCTGGAATACAATCAGATCATTCTATTGTTCAAATTTTATTTAATGATAATCAACCTAAAAGGGGGAGAGGTTTTTGGAAAATGAATTGTCACTACCTTCACCATTATTCTGATTTTGTTCAATTAATTAAAGACACAATAACTGATTTTAAAGAAAACCATAAAAACTCTGATTGCAACCCCAACATATTATGGGACTCCCTAAAGTGTGTTATTACAGGGGTTACCATGGAATATTCCTCCAGGAAGAAAAGAGAAAGAAATAGTGAAAAAAATAGGCTATTACTTGACATTGATAAGATAAGACTACAATTGTCAAATACCGTCCCACCTCATGATGATAATTCCCTCTTGATAGAATTGGAAGAATTGGAAGAAAAGTTGAACAATATTTATGATTTTGGGACAAAAGGGTTAATTACTCGATCCAGGGTTAGATGGGTAGAGGAAGGAGAGAAAAGTACTAAATATTTTTGTAATTTAGAAAACAGGAACTGGCATAAGAAAAATATTTCTAGGCTAAAAGACTCTTAAGGCGACCTAATTACTGACCCAGCTGGAATCTTAAGAGAAATTCAAAGCTTTTATGGTAATTTATACTCTTTTCAAGATGATGCTCAAGGAGTAATTGATGGAAATGACATTAACGAATCTCTCTTTGATAAAATCAATATTCCACAATTATCGGAAGATCAAAAACAATTTTTAGACAACCCTCTTACAAATCAAGAAATGTATAATGTCATTAAATCCGTGAATAGGAATAAAACCCCTGGGTTTGATGGTATACCTGTTGAGTTTTATATGATATTTTGGCCTGACATAGGTGATATGCTGATGAAATCCCTGAATTTTTCTTTACAAAATGGAATTTTGTCTCCCTCACAAAGGAATGGTATAATCACTCTCCTCCCAAAGAAGGATAGAGACCCTCTCCTCATAAAAATTATCGCCCTATTACATTGTTGACATCAGATTATAAAATTGTGGCCAAGTGCTTAGCGAACCGTCTTAAGCGTTGCTTATTTGATCTTATTCATAGTGATCAATCTGGTTTTATGAAAGGTAGGAACATTGGCCACAACATTCATTTAATTTTGGACATAATTGAATACACCGAAATGAATGATATTCCAGGATCTATTTTGTTACTGGACATTAAGAAAGCCTTTGATAGTGCTCCCACAATTTTTTTATTTCTAACCCTAGAAAAGTTTAATTTTAGCAAAGAATTTATAGACTCCATTACGACTTTATTATGCTGGTCGCCATTCTTATGCTTTGAACAATGGTTTCCTTACAGAACGCATTCCTATGGAAAGAGGAATTTTTCAGGGGTGTCCGATCTCTCCATATTTATTTTTTACTTGTAATAGAGCTAATGGCCCTTTCCATACGACAAAACAATTTAATTAAAGGTATTCCAGTCAAAAATCAAGAGGTCAAGATCTCCTTGTTTGCTGATGATTCTGTGTGTTTTTTGGATGGTTCAAATAACTCTTTTTCTCAACTTTTTGATACCTTACTTAAATTTGGTAAATTTTCTGGTTGCTAAATAAATCTCAGCAAAACTGAAGCCATTTGGATTGGCTCAAAGAAAGGAAATGAAGACTTCCCTTATATGAACCATGGTGTTTCATGGAAGACATCTCAATTCAAATGTCTGGGGTCATTTCTCCCTAAATGTTGCCCTAATTTATGATCTAAACTACAAAGAGAAATTTAGAAAATTGGAACAAACCTTAAATTGCTGGCGAACAAGAAACCTTTCATTAATTGGCAGAGTTTGTATTATTAAGCCCCTTGTGTTGCCCCAACTAATATACCTCTTCTCTGTCCTTTCTATTAAATTACCTAGTTCCTTCTTCAAAACTTTGAATAAATTGTTCTTTAAGTTTATTTGGAATGGAGGTCATGACAGAGTTCAGAGAAAGGTAATGTGTAACGACTATATACATGCAGGTCTTAAAATGGTTGACCTCTTTTCCTTTGCAACTGCTCACAAAATGAGGTGGGTTAAACTTTTATTGGATGATAACTTTGATGCCCCATGAAAAGGTATTGAGCTATCCTTTCTGGAAAATTTTAATCAAGATGTTCAATTTTTGTGGAAATCCCATGCTCCTGAGAGTGTTCTAAATTCTCTCGGTAGCATACAACTTGCTGAATCATTACGAAGTTGGTACTTATTTAGAGAAGAAGCTACTATTGAATTTTATGGTAATAAATTTTCAGAACTAGGTGCATGTCAAGTTCTGTGGTATAACAGATTAATTCGTTCGAAATCTAAATCCCATTTCTTCTATCCATCTTGGTAAAATAAAAATATATTTAGTATATCTGATTTATTTAATCCACCTCTTCCTGGCCATAAACTTTTTGAGGAACTTATATTAGATTTTGGTATCCTTGCTACAGACAGGAGGAAATTTACTTTCTTGATTAAGAATATACCAGAGGAGTGGATGAAGAATTTTGATCCTGATATAGTGGGAGTCCATGAAACAATTGTCCATAAACTAGTGAATATGAAAAAAAGTCCCCAGAAACACGTACAACTTATTACTCGGTTCCCATATTCCGTACAAAAGATATGCTTTTTGGAGTGAATATTTACCTGTACCAGTAGCCATTGATTGGGAAAAGGTCCACAATACTAATTTCTTTTGCACTATTGATAGTAAACTGAGGTCATTTTATTTCAAGATTTTCCACAAAGCTATTGCATTGAATGATTTTCTTTTTAAGATTAAACGGAAGGATTCACCTAATTGCTCCTATGTGATAAAAAGGAGGAAACAATGGTCCACTTATTTTGTGAATGCGAAAAGGTTACCCCAGTTTGGCAGGACCTCCTTGCCATTATTTCCCAGAATAGTTTTGCCATGAATGTTACCAATTTTGAAAAACTTTTGGAATCTGTAATGACAAGTTTGTTTCATACTTATTTTTGTTAATGAAATACCATATTCATACCTGTAAGTTTAGTAATAGTCTCCCCACTACTTTAGCATTTAAATCTCTTGTTAAAAAACAGAAGGAAATTGAATATAATTTAGCAAAGAAGAAAAACAAACTAACTGCCTCTTCAAGAAATGGCGTTTTGAAATTTAATTTTTCCCTTGCAACTAAAATCCATATAAGTATTGACCATGTGTGCCTTATTACTTTCTTTTCTGTATAGAATGCCACAAGTAATATTCGCCCATTGTTATTATGCTGTAACATTGCCATTATATTGTAGGTGCCAGTTCATGTAATTTTGTTACTTAATATTCTGCCTTTTTTCTAACAATTATTCTTTTTATGTTTTAAGATTTTATATTCTTATCATGTAAATCTTTTGTAAATATTGTGGTTCTTGATGATTATTCTAATTAAAACATTTAAAAAAAAATATAAAAAAAACTATGATAAAGGGAGTATACAGTATTCAACAGGCTACATTATCTTATGCTACGGTCACAAAGGTACGTACGAACGATAGTTTCGTACGAATCTCCCTGTTTTTCCATTGTCTTCCCGAATTTCCATTGTCTGAAAATCGTTCGTACGGCGTTCGTAGCAGTTCGTAATGGCATTTGTGACCGAGGCTTTATGCTATGGTCACAAAGGTCCATACGAACAATAATTTCGTACGAATCTCCCTGTTTTTCCATTGTCTTCCCGAACTTCCATTGTCTGAAAATCGTTCGTATGGCGTTCGTAGCAGTTCGTAATGGCATTTGTAACCGAGGTTTAAGTAACATTCAACACATCTCAATTACTATTCAATAATATGAATCAAAGAATAATCCTCAAAAACGTTGTGGTTGTAAGATATTGAGAAACACGAAACTTATGTCAGATTCAGTTTTATTTTATTGTTAATATTACAAGCACATAAATATTATTTAGATGGGCATGGCGTTAATTGTCACATGCTATTCATGGTTGGTTTATTCACCTACAATAACCAAGGAATCAGTATTTAGTGCAAAAAAAAAACACCATTGCGATTATGTAACTACACATCTTCTATCACAGTACCTTGTTGCATGTAGAGCTACAAAGTGTGAGTGACATTACAATTTTATTCTGAAATTGTTTGACTTTTTTCAAGCATATTTGACTGCAATGAACACATTTATTAAGCAGAGGCATTTTCCCAGCAAACACACATCGTTCTCAAAGCGTTTGCAAAACGTCTTTAGAACTTTGATTTTTTTTTTAAAAGAGAATGTTATTTACGTCACAACAACGTTTTGCATTTTTGCGTGGTTACAATTAGTGAAGTCTGATAAACAACCAAGGTTTTTTTCAAATAGCTTGTAATCTTTTACGTGCACGACCACAATCCCTAGGAAAGTGGGTCTCTTTGGTTACAAATTTGTTCTCCATTCTTTGAATTGTTGAGAGGCAGGTGTGTAAAGTGATCCGGTATGACCGAATACTAGAAAATCAGTGGGTTCAGACATATGCCACGCAAGGCAGCTTAGCCCACCAAATTCTTCTGTGCAGTTCTGTAATCGAAGAATTGTTTGGATTAACCAAAATCAAGAAAAGGGGTCACATTAAGCTACCAGTGATACTTAATGACAAATAAAATGAAAATCAAGGAGAATGTTAGTGAGTTTTTTCATGAGTTTGACATTTGTTTTTCAATAATAGAAAACGACGTTGTAGAATATTAATGTAAGTTTCTCATGAGATAAGACAGTCGAGATGGAAGAGCTTGAGTGGATCAGACAACTTGTAATTTGAGAGATGTATGCCGGGTAATATCTTAGACGAGAGATCTATGTAAGTTCACATTACAAATTCACTCGAAATTAAAGATGGTGAGATGTGATATATAACCAAGAAGCATGGATTGAGGGCGTCACTAGAAGCAATCTTTTTAACTGAATGACCTACCCTGCTTTTTAAAGAAGACATGAATAAATAAATAAAATAAAATTGACTTACGTCACAATTTCAATGGTGATTCTTTATTTAATTACATTTTTTATTTATTTATCTGTTTTTTTGTTTGTCTATTTATTTAATAGATTATTTACATGTATTTATCTATTTGTTCATTAATTTACTGATATTCGTTTATTCTCTCTATACATCATCACAAATATATTAATTTTTGAACAGGGTCACATAAAAGCATACATAGAAAAAAGGTTCGTCATAACCGAGGCTTAAAGTACATAGTATATGTACATAATATGTAAACAATGCATAATGGAATAGCGGTTGACCAACACAAAAAATGAAAGAGAGAGTAAGAGAGAAAATAAAAGGGAAAGGAAGAGGGAAGAGTTCATATCAATGCTCGTGGTGATTCGTGGAATCACAACTGCAGTAATAATAATAATAATAATAATAATTGGATTTATATAGCGCCTTTTCCAAACGTGCAAGGCGCTGTCTCTTAGTCTATCAACAATATTTAAGAGGAGTTGTAGAGGTATGTTTTCAGTTGTTTTTTTGAAGAAATCTAGTGAAGTACTGTTTCTTAAGAATGACTGAGATTAATATCATAATGATATCAATATTCTACTTTCAGATAAAAATATGAAAAAGGGATTTGTTTATATCCTTCCCTATATTGTGTTAAAACTGCATGAATGATACCCAATGTCGCATTATATCACGGTCCAACCACAGAATGTTCATACACATAATGATTGGTTATGTTCTTCAATACCGACATGATTTTTTGACGAAAGTATTTGCCAGTGTAAAGACATTATCTATATTATATAGGCAAATCATTGATCAAAATTATGGCATAGAGAACAATCGTCATATTATCCATAAACACCTGTCAAGTCTCGTGACAACATACACATTGCATGCTCTAATATGCTTATTAAGTTTGTTGTGCATTTAGAAATGATATAATGGTTGTGCGCCAGTAGTTGTTAATGTTATCATAATCATGCTTAGGGAACAGAATGTTGAGAAGATAATTGCATGGGAGTAAAAACACTTAAATTTAGAACTTTGAAGAGGTTCAACTGATTGGTAGTAATTCCATAAATTGAATTTCATAGTTTCACAATCAATAAGGTTGTTTTACCTGTGAGACTTTCTGTAGGCAACGAGTAGGCGAAAGTCCAACATAATGTCAACCTAGCATAAAATAAGGTTTCCATTATGTTCCCGGCAACCACGGCAGCCCCGTTTGCCCGAAACCTAGTGCGCCGTGGGATTTTGGCCATTTTTTCTCTGTATTCAAGTTTTGTTAGGTATTTTGTTACGTACTGTCACGTTTTGTTGCGTTCACCCCGTTTTACTACGGCCTACTAGGTTTCTCATGCGCACCGTGACTGCCGTGGCAATTTTTTGACAGTTTAAAAATCTGGCCCGGCATCCACGGCAATCACGGCCTGTCACGTTTGCCCATTCCGTCCCCACGCGTTGTCTCACGTCCATCCCGTTTTGTCCACGGTGGCCTGAAACGTGATTGCCGTGGCCGCCGGGAACATAGTGTAAACGTAGCATTAACTTAGCTTAAAACAACCTTTTTGATTGTGAAACAATGACAATTCAATTTATGGCCTTAAATTTAGAGTAGTGACGTGAAGGAAGAATTGTGAACTAACGAATTTCCATGGGAACTTCTCATCACACTGACAGATTGGTTGTTTATTAGAATACCATTTATTCATCCGCTTTATTCTTAATATCAAAAGAGTGGGGCGCATTCGATTATGATAACAATTAGGCTTTCATAACGTCAATTTTACCCCCGGGTTGAGGGGTTGAGAATGGCAACAAAAGCTTTATAAAGCCAGTCCACTACGAACCTTTCAGTCTATATTGAATGAAATTGTTCCAGTTTACCATTTATGTTGCTAATTTGTTAGCTTAATCAAAACAAATTGGACTTTTATTGTGATTTTATACATGTATTTTGTATATTATTCATTTAAATTCTGCGCCATAATCAAATTTGTCAACGACATCAACGTATTGACGTATGCGTCTGGTAAACTGTCACATAACTGTTTTTCTTCAGGAAGTGATTAGGACGAAAACAGGCTCAAACATTGAAAATCTTCTCTCTTTGAACGGCTTCGTGTGATAGATATACACAGCCTCAGATCGAGTGCGGATAGATCGTATAATGAACTCATGCGCATGCATCATTTGTATAATATCTACTTATTGCGAAACAAGGCAATTCATATAAAACACTGCACATGCTTGACATCAGATTTTTATGAACATGATGAAAGGAAATATGGGATATAGGAAAGAATGCCTGACGTAAATAGGTCTACCATGCAGGGATTATCCCACTCAAAGATGAAATATGGAGACAGCTCGATCTCGGGACTCATTTGAGAAATTAGTTGTGATTTCTAATCAGGATATTACACTTGATGGTATGTATTGAAATAAAATCCGAACATCCTAACATACCGAGTAGAACTGTCGTCTCATATTTTGCGTGGCATTTTCTACCAAATTGGAGAGGTTCATGTTATACCCTTTTAGGAAATGATTTTTTTAAAATGTAATGTATCTGAGAATAAAATACATGGGTGAGACCTTTTGTCGAAAAGTTTTTTTAATTGGCTAATTTTCATCGCAAAAGAGAAGAAAGATTTTGAACCTCTCAGCGTGTTGCTAATGTAAGGATTTTAAAGCTTTCCTTTCCTTTTAAAATTTCATGGCATCAAACGCGGTATGATCAAGCACTAAAAAGGAATGCAGTGTGTGCAAACAATGTCCTTTCTGTTCATGTATCTGGTATCATTTTTAGGTTCTGAATCAAAAGTTATTGAGCTAAACTACAAAATGGGGAATGACTGCCTTGAAAGCTTTAAAGACAAAGTTGAGTTCTGGTCATGCGATTGCATTGTGAAAGAAACGTTGTGGAATCGATCAGAAAAGGTTGATCATCTAGCATATAAGTATTGGTGTGTACTGCAAGGTTCTGGAATCATAAAAGTGATAAGAAATTAGGCCCAGGCTTGGTAAAGTTACAAGCACTGTACACATAAAGATGTATATGGGACTAAACAGACATATGGCATAAAAATCCGTCCCGATTTTTACGATGTTACATGCCATATTTAGAATATTAAGGCACTTGAAGAGCCATGCTTTTCAGGGAACATTTTTTATCTGATGTTCTTCCACACTTGCATAATACAATGATAACGCTCACAAATTATTTTTCACCTCTTCCCAGAACTTAACCTTCTCTTTAAAGATACTATATCCCTTTTGCAGCCAACATCAAATTCTGTAGAACTTTGCAGGAATTATGAATATGTCATGTATGTCCTATCTGTGAAATTTAAACGTTAGCAGTGTCCTAATATTCAAATTATGCAAGGAAACCCGTTTACTTGCTAGACTTCACTGTCAGACACTATTGAGTGACTGACTGGCTTTTTCATCTTTGGTAATAACATACATAAAATGAGCTGTAAAGGGTACATGAGCATTTGTCTACATCAATAACCCACTTCTTGTAATGGCCAAAATTAAACTGATTGAATCTTTGCGCAGCATAAAACGTACAACCATTCGGTACAATGGTCTGAAAATCAGACTATTACTTACTGGCTCTATAGCTCCTAAGTCGATTCGACAACTAATAGTCGTTATTTTCCCACTTAAAGACATTTTCAAGCCCCCTTATTTTTAGGGAAGTTCTAAATTAGTATTGTCTTTCAAATGCCGTTGGAATTTAACCTTTTCATTTTTTTGGCCTGCAAATGGGACATAGTACCTTTAAAGTAGACATTCATTGATATTAAATATTGATTTAATTCGTATCAATGCATAAGGGAAGGTTATATCGAACAAGGTTATCAAAATTTCCCGCTTGGAAACATTCAAAGTAACGAGAATTATCCATTTTAAAACGGTAAAATACTGTCCTACTTTCGCACTTGAAGAGCTCTCTGAACGCTGCCGAGATTTGTGGCGTCACGTAAGGGAGCAAATTAGCATCAGCAGACAATGTCACATAATAACGCACACATTTTAGTGCCGATTTCGTCGTCTCCTCTTCACTTATTTTTTATCTTTTTTTATTTTATTATCCTATAAAAAGTTGACTTAAAACTTATAGGATTGTCATCTGTAAGATTTCCTCCTTTATGCTGATCTAATGCAGACGTTCAAAATACCCATTAAACGGTATACATCAACCAAGAAGCTGCAACAAAGTAGTTGACAAATACAAAAATGATTTTTGATCAATCTGAATCATTATCATAATCATTCTCATAATTAAATTTCTATTTTGATGGTTCTTTTATGATTATAAACACAACGATATAGTTTCTCAAATACATGTATATATTACGTACTTGTACAATATGTGATCAAAACAATGGATGAATAAAAAAAATTAATTGAATTAAATTGAAATTGAGTATGATTTTAAAATATATTCATAAAATGTATTGAGCTGAACTGAAATAGAATGAAATCAAGAATTATTTTTTTTCCTCCAACGATTTGACTCATTTTCATCATTTCAGGAGCAATTAGGGGTTGACAAGTACAAAATTGGGTCATGAGATTTCTCCGCCCCAAATGAGTATTACAAAAGAGTCAACAAAATTAGGCTTATACACAAGTACGGAATTGAATACTGTATACTCATCGTTTTACTTATCGTTATGATATAGCCGGGACTATGCCTTACATTGCCAATAATCCATGTATTTACCAAACACTACAAAAGTACACCCAACACATCTACCTCTCTCTCTCTCTCTCTCTCTCTCTCTCTCTCTCTCTCTTTCTCTCTCTCTTTCTCTCTCTCGCTCTCATTCTTTTTTCTTCTTCATATATCTCTCTCTTTCTTTCTACCCATTATAAGCTTTGTATTTTGATGTGCAGAAAATTTTGGTGATGCCCCTTGGTATATTATTGTTCAATGCCGATTGAAGTATGGTACAATGTATTTCGGCCTATGGTTCCTTTGCATTGTGTTGTCCACAAACACATTTTATATGTGTTTTCACTGCTTTGTTTGTCAGTTGCTTTCTGAGCACCTGGGAAAACCTGATAATTGATATCCACTGAGAACTCTTAAGAATTGAGGACACAAACGAGGAGGTTTGGAAAGGGTATTTTACTGAAACCATTAATGATCACATTACAACATATTGATCATAACATTGTCTCATGAACGTGTCTATGCTACCCAGTTGTCTAAAGCTGAATCAATAGAAGGGTACATTTTATGATAGTCATGTTGTTGCTATGCCTTTGGGTAGAAAACATGTCCTCAATTCTTTAGACTTCTCAGTGGATATCATTTATCAGGACATGGTACCACTAAATGGAACAAGTGATAGGTCTAGATAGAGCAAGAACGAAAGGAAAACGAAAAGGGGAAATAAGAAGAAATCATCATTATCAGTTCAATACAATTAAAAAAAAATAACCATTTCAAGAGAAGATCATAGAATTGGGATCTACCATTAAACATGATTTAGATCAATGTTATTACACATTGATTATACATCGTATAATATTTTAGCTAAGGCTTATATACCTTTGTAAATGTTTATCTGAGCAGGTACAACTACGCTATTGTATGACATGAAAAACACATTCCCCAACCCCCAGTATGTCATATCTTTAATTGATTCAATGGGTATCTGGCATTGCTTGGCTTAATGATAATTGAGACGCCATTAGGAAGAACGGTATTACTAATGCTGAGGCTACTCTAGATAAATGAGACCATATCATTATCATTACTCTTATCAAATGATCAGATGCATTGTCATGTTCTTCAACTCACTTATTGAAGAAAAAAAAATCTTACTGCCCTTGCCCCTTCACATCAGGCTCCATCTTTCCCCCTCCATCAATGTCTTGCTCTCTCTCTCTCTCTCTCTCTCACACACACACACACACCCACACTTCACCCAGATGCTATTCATACGATTGCCTTCTCATAAATGTAAATGCAGCGATCACACTCACAATCGACAAATCATAATTTGATAAATTCTTCTCCGAAACTCAACGTTTTATATTCTTCATCCTTCATCGGTTTAATCAGAAGGAAACGAACGATACTTCGGGGAATTATTTGGGCTTTGTTCTTTTAATAGAGAATTACTTTAAAAATATGGTTACGCCACGAACTATGGCAACCATAGTTTATTTTTCTGATTTTGATAATAATATTTGACCAATCTTACTCATCGAGCATGTCGAGCAATACAAAGTGAAGATCCAATGCGTTAACAAAGTAAATATGACAGTAGTTCCTCCTTCAGACTGTCCATTCTTCACTCTTATATCTTGATACATACATTCCCTCGCTGTTCTATCTCCAGAAGATGGAATCTGTACAGAGCGGAAATTCTCTGACAAATTACTCTTTGCTAGAGTCAATCATTAAAGAGCAGTGATAGACCAAATCACGATGGCCCGTTGGTCACCCCATCACCTACTTGAGATTTACACAGTCAATTAACAAGATCACTCCTTACCCAGGCATCTTAATTTATAACATAGGACAACATGCACGGATGTTAAAACCTCTCAATATACAACTTACTTTGTTTTTCTTTATCAACACTTAACCTATTTTCGAGTTTCCTAAATAGGGATGTCTGTAAGTTTACCTCGCTTTAGACAACCCTCACAACACCTCACATGTTATTTGTTATTCAAGCTTTCTCTTGCACACGATGGCATCGGTAATTGATGGCGCTTTCTCCTTGAGGGGGAATGCACTAATGCATTGGTAGAAATGAGAGATCAAGAGTCTAAGGATTTCAATGAAGAGCGGACCTATCATGAAGACAGGAAGAGGAAGAAGAAGAGGAAGAGGAAGAAAATGAGGAAGAAGAAGGAGCATAATAATAATAATAATAATAAGAAGAAGAAGTTGAAATGAAGATGAAGAAGAAGAAGAAGAAGTTGAAATGAAGATGAAGAAGAAGAAGAAGAAGAAGTTGAAATGAAGATGAAGAAGAAGAAGAAGAAGTTTAAATGAAGATGAAGAAGAAGAAGAAGAAGAAGAAGAAGAAGAAGAAGAAGAAGAAGTTGAAATGAAGATGAAGAAGAAGAAGAAAGGAATATAAAGAAAGATGATGAAAAAGAGGAGGTGTAAAAAGGAGAAGAAGAAAAAAAAAAGAAACAAGAAGAAAAAGAAGAAATTGGTAGTTTTAGGACAGTCGAGGATATTGAATAAAAGTTAATTGGTCCCAAAATGGAATGTATGCGCTTTTTTACCCATGTCATTCGGTTCGCTACTGTACAAATCTGTGTCAAATACGTATATACACCAAGTCCATTATGGAAGTAAATTCCTTGAAGGTTCCCTAAAAGTGAAAATCTTGCAACATCTTGGCGATGTGTAATAAACAGCTGTAAAATACCTTCGCCACATACAACAACAAACAACAAACACAAAAACACAAAGGTAAATATTGACTACTTTAATCATGAAACATTTTTTAAATCATACTTTAGTATTAAACTGTATGAATATATTTACGAGAAATCTTGGGGAATATTTTTGGATAACCCATGGTTATTTTGAGAATTAGAGACGCGAAACAATAAAAATCTTTCACATTCGAGCTCTATATGTTTAATAAACTGGGAATTAAAAAAATATAGAAACGATAATTTTCTAATCTGAGGTGAGCATCGTAAAAAATAGACGTTAGACCAACCCTCCTCATTTTAGATAAATACAGATTACTACAAAGGGCACCTGTTAAAATTACGTAGTAGTAATGTTCTGGTGTTAACCCTAATACCACAGTTACACCCACGAGACCGACCCAAGACCGACTAAAGGCCGAACAAACTATCCTATTACCTCCAATGGCTGAGAATCGGTGACTTTGGAGTCGGCATGGAATCGGTTCGGCGATGTGAATATGGTAATATTCACCATTACATGCTGTGAATTTCAGCGACATTAACAAAACCTCGGCGGTATAAAACAGAATAAGTAGCACTAAACGATGTATCTAGGTCGCCTTGAATTAGATTAGTTAGGGATAATTGCTAACTTAAATTGTTGAAATGCTCTTAAGTAAAGATGGAAGATGTGCGCAGCATGTGTGCATTGTCGGTACATTACATTCGCTACTGACTCAATATTACATTGAGGCTAAGTAATAAGCGGCGCGTGTGAGCTCCAGGTAGGCCATGTCACATTAAGGGATCATGTTTGCTACCTAGTTGGCTGTAATCTAATTGCCACCTCCCTAATAAACGGTTGAACTGACCGGTTGTTTGATCTGAAGCAGGTGATGCATGACTCCTGGAGAGGCGCCGCAGTCATCCCCCGCTTGTTAGATGCTGAACAAGCGTATAAGGCGAATCTTTATCCTGCATCAAAGGCCCGAAGACAATGGCTATTACGGCACTAACGGGAGATGACAGCGCCTAACAACTTCATTTGCGATATATCATTTTTCATAAATCCTTGCTATATCAAACATAGATTCTGAAATCCTAACGACATTGCATGAGGCCCCTTCACGTGTTCTAGGGTCATTGGTGAAATTCAGGTGCCTAAAATAGAATCCTGTCTACTATCCACGTTGTTATCCTCTAAAGGAAGCGGTCTTTTAAAGGAAGTATTATTTAAAGATAATCCCTCGATTATGACCATCTCCCCGATCTTTCTTAGATAAAAGCATGATTCTCACTCCTTCGATCTCTTCCCTTGTCCTCTCTCTAGATGTATTTATTTTCCCTCTACTTTTTCTCTCTCTTTCTCTCTCAGTTGCTATCATTGTCTTCCCCCCTCCCTCCCTCTTATCTATGTTTTCCCTTCTCGCCAATCTGGACACGTGCCATGCAGCAGGTGCCACATGGCGGTTTCCTTTTATTTTCCCCGGGTGCGGCCACATTAAATGCCTATTTTAAGCTGATTTGCTACCAATAAATGATGTATGTCAGACGTAGTTAGATAGCATCAAGGCCCGTTCATTAATAATTTATGAGATTTAGATGGCATTATAGGTCTATCTAGACTCTGCGGACAGAATTAGGGCAGATGAAAAATCTAGATCGGTTCAAGAAACTCCTTTGCATCATCCAAATATGTGTTTCCTTCACCTTTTTGTGCTATCAGTGCCTCTGTCCTCGATGTCCAATGTTTTGAACTTTTAGTTTAAAGATCTCATTGGATTAAGGGCCTAATTTTTCTCCGACGGGCTGACATCCCTTGCTCCATGATGACCTTTCCTGTTCTGAAATTTTGCCAACCGAGCTGAATTATTATACGGTGATAATATTATAATATCTCATCAAAATGTACGAAAGAGGATGTTATATAAAAAAAAGGAGAAAGCCTGAATTTTAATAGGTGATTTCGAAATTATTGGGAGCTGCAGCCCCCTAGCCCCACTCCCTCCTTTGTTACGCCAATGAGTGACAAGCCTTCGAACGTAACAAATATAATTTGGGTACATCCTATATCCTATATGTTCATTTCCCATATGACCTGAGAGCAGAAAAATATTTAGTGATATTGATATCCTGATTATCACTATAAAGCCCCCTTTTTGCAGTGGCCGAGATTATATTTTGTTCCATTTCTCTTTTCTCGTATGTAGCCGAGGGGGAGTAATAGGGAAAGGTGCGCGTACCATTTTTATCGATTGTAGTAATCGAAGATAATGTGGTCCTGAAAATAACTAAATCTTGAGGCGTGTACAGAATAGAACCCGCGATGGATAAACTCTTAATAAACCAGAACATCATCAGATTCACCCCAACTTATTTCCATCCATTAAAAAAATGATGTTAGTATATGTAAGTATTTTTAAAGATAGCTGTCATCGTGTTGACCGTAGGCGAAACAAAAATACCCGGCAGAATAACGCCTTTACAAGTACTGTAAAATGGTAATAATTAGTATAAATTTCACACCACAACCACGTAATATGTAAGTAGTACTTGAAATAATCAATAATGTCGGAAAGAAAAGTGTCAAAAACAAGATGACCACGGGGTAAATATGTAAAATATAAAAGAGTTGAAAATACGAAAACATAGTGTTCACGGTAAAAGATTGTATGGTATACTCATCACATAACAGAGAGAGAGAGAGAGAGAGAGAGAGAGAGAGTGTGTGTATATGTGTATGTGTGTGAGTGAGTGAGATATATGTATATATATATATATATATAGAGAGAGAGAGAGAGAGAGACAGAAAGAGAGAGAGAGAGAGAGTTAGAATGAGAGAGAGAGAGAGAGATAAAAGAGAGAGGGAGAGAGGGAGAGAGATAATTTGAACACACTGTGTTCATACTGTGGGACAATTTTAAACAATAATGGAACCCACAGATAATCAGACGGGCTACGTATTACAGCTTTCGAAAAATGTTAATTAATTAATTTATTTATTTGTATTTCGCCAAACCAAAGTTGGTCTCGAATGGGTTATGAACACGCAAATACTCTGTCAGAATATTTCCACACTGTTTCACACTGTTTCACACTGTTTAACCATAATTCATTTTCGATTGTGCACCCTAACTGCCAGAAATTAACGATGTCAAAGTTATAATTTGGATGTTAAATATTGGATATTATGAAATTTCCAGTAACCCCTGGTGTAGATGCTTCTGTTGTATAATACTCCTCTTCAAATTATACAATTTCCAGGGAAATTGTAAAGTCATTAATTAACGGAAACTACCAAAATGAGAAGAATCATAAGCTTAATAAACAAAAACACATCGAAAGTCGATTAACACAAAGTATGCTAAGCGTGGGTGATAAGAGCTACTCTTCATACTAATGGCTTTGACTTGTCACTGTATCTTATTTTATATCTCGACCATAATCGTGAATATTTGGTGATAAATATCTGAAAGAGTGTTTCATAGCCGCCATGTAGGTGTAAATTGGGATATAGGGACCAATCAAATGAATTATTAAAAAACTTTTCCATTTTCAATATTCATCAATCAATGTAACATTCGTGTTCAGAGATCAAGTCTCGATAGGGTACTTTGAGGATACTAGTCTGTCAAATATTATTTGGTAATTACTTTTTGTAATTTTAAGAGAGCGACGAATTTCTGTGAACGATTCTTCACATTTCGACATTAGTCTTCCTATATGGGATGGCGTCAAAGATGAGTTACAAGGGAATAATTAGCCGAGATCTTCAGTCAGATGTGATATTGCCTAACATCACCTCTGCATGAGTTTCAGATTGCACAGTAGTAACTATAGTTTTGTTTGCACATTTTGAAATTGGATTTTTTTTTTTTTTTTTTTTTGGGGGCGAATTTCAAAAGACTTAAATTGACAGCGTTCTATATGCCAGTAGCTATTGTTAATTAACGTAACCTGATATATGGGTCAGGGTAAGGGTTATGCAAAACCTCTATCGAACACTGTGTTGATTATCAAACAGGAAAAAAGTGGCAGATAGCTAATTTACTTGAATATAGCTCGGAACAGTTTGGAAAAGAATGTAAGCAAGCGGATAGAGTATCAAACCGATGAGCTTAGGCATAAAAATATAAAAATCCTACATCATTGATAAAGACCAGTTCTGGTCATGAGATTGCATTGTGAAAGAAACGTTGTGGAATCGATCAGAAAAGGTTGATCATCTAGCATATAAGTATTGGTGTGTACTGCAAGGTTCTGGAATCATCAAAATGATAAGAAATTTGGTCCAGTCTTGGTAAAGTTACAAGCACTGTACACAGAAAGATGTATATGGGACTACGCGACCACGTGCGCGATATCTATTTGGTCCCAATAGATATAATAATTTACCAAATATATCAATTAGTAGGCGGTTTCCCGACTTTCCCGGCAAAATTTGTATCATCACGTATTAGTCAAAACATATTCTTTGACATGATTGGTAATGAGAGCTTCCATTTCATTTTTTTGAGAGAGGGCGTTTCCAAAACTGGTCTTTACCTTTAAACACAGGGGAAAAACGAATCTGAGCCTCAAGGCTTCGGGGTCAGTGTTGCTTATTAGACTATCAACTTAGTCTTAAATACAAAATAGGATTTATAGAAAAATTACTGAGAAATCGCCTAATTGTTCGAATATGAGGTTGCAGTTGGCTGAATAGACTCAAATAGTCGGCAAATATTTTTCTCCCATATAACCATTCCTAGATTAAACGACCTCCCTGAACCCACACCTTTCCATTATACCATCGTCATAGTCATAGTTACACGGCAGGAATGTTTCACTATCACTGCACATGAAGCAATAAGTGTTTACTGAAACCAGGACATCGTTTAATATCTCCAAAACATGGAACCTGGAGCTTAGTTCATCGATCATAGTCAAATAAAAAAGTAGAGCAGATATTTTTTTAAGGGGAATTAATGAGCTGATATCCCCCGAGGAGTCTGCCCTAGTTAACAGCGTGGGAGGCTTACCCGGAAAGCCATGGTCCTGGTTTTGCCGGTAGAGGGCTCACACAACTGTAATTCAAGCTCCTCAGAATCGCCTACAGAATTGGCACCCTTTCAGAAAACTTGTTAATTCAGAATCCATAGTGTGATGGTCCTATCAATGAATCACGAATCACAAGGGATGTTTTTTATTCATACTTTTTCAGCAAAAAGTATTATATTTTGTGGCAAATGCTTGAAACTGGAAGTGTTTCGGAACTACTGCTATAAGAATGAATGAAATATGTGGCAGCTATACATTATATCCACAGAAGATAAAAATAGGCATGCCTGCTCCAGGTTTGATGAAAGCCCTTTAATACTATTTATATCCACTGTGTAACATTTCTCCAGGTCTATACAAACACTGTATTGCCATTTTCCACATACATTCTGGATTCTGGAGTCCAATTCTTGAGATTAACTACGATGGCTCTATATTTGCTTTCATTTCCTCGAGATTCAATACGAAGAGGGAAGGATTACTTTGATTGCAGGCCACTCTGGCCATGTAAGAGCGGTAGAAAACTGGTATCTAAGACAGTTAAATTTCGCGTAAATAGGAATAGAAAGAGAATTGATGGTAACATTTTAAAAATTAGTATATTTCAAACCGAAATGGAAGTGGCGAGACATTATTCTGTGTTAATCTAGTCTGAAATATCTTCAGAAACATTTCTAAAATGATTAAAATGATTCTTACCATTAAGTGCATTAAAAATGAACGTTCACCATTTTCAGCATATTTTTAACAGTCACAAGCATGTAGATTTATCAAATATATTTCCTAGAAGAAATTTGCACTCTTTTTTTTGTTATCTTGACGTCCACAATACTAGACATAAAATAGATACGTAGAACTGCTTTAGTAGTCAATAGGATAAAAGAAAATCAACGTATATTATCATTTTGAAAGTATATATAATATGGAATGGAGAAAGAACAAGTGATTGAAAAGGAATCTTTATTTTTCTTCAATGCGATCCCTTAAAGAAAAAGAGAATAAAATAACCGGATAGCTTCTCAGCTAATTTGAAATAGAAACCGGGTAGTTAGCTCCCCAATGAGGGAAAGCGTGAATGCCTATTCAGCCAATTTAATTTAAAAGGCATATTGAATTTCACGGAAGGATCGACGCCGGACTCTTGACCATTCTTGTGTGTTTGAGTGTTGAGACTTCTACTGGCGTCTATTGAGCTGGCGTCGAGAGGTCTTTCTCTAACCCTTAATTTATCAAATCAATGAGCCTATCTGCACTAGTTTCGCCAGGAGGGATTAGACCTCCCTGCGTGGTCACTGACAGGTGTTTATCTCATCAAATCAGCTCTCAATTAACATAAGAAAAAGGGGACCATGGGGGACCAACGGGTACCGCTTAGGCATTGTTTGCTATATAGAGGGCACAAGTAGCTACTAGTAGTGCAGTCCCGCTTTAACAACTTCAAGAAAAACAAAACAAAAAACAAAAATCTTGCACGTGAACGTAAGGAATAAAGTCTTAATAACTTTAATGAATTTTAATTGATTTAATTATAAAGGTTATGTGAAATCTGTGAAAACCCTATTTCCCATACAACCAGCATTCAAACATTGTATTTTTAAAGAAAAGAAAAACACACCAAAAAAAGAAAAAGAGCGGAAATTTTAGTATCATTTTGCTGTCCTCATGTGAAGTTATACGCACACGCACCACTTTTGTGTTTTTTCAATAGTTTTTTTTTTCTTGATTCCAAACAATACAAATCAATCTTAGAAATAAAATACAATTGTTTTTTCTTAAAATGATTTCAAAACATTTTCATAACATAGATTGTACGATTGATGAAAACAAAAATGAAATCAATTGTAACATAAAACAAATGACCCCATCCAACCAAACACACTACTAACCCCCCTCCCTTCCCACCATGCGACACACACACCATCCGACCATACTTCCACACATATACGCACACTGTTCCTAGCCCCCTCAGAATACCCCAAATTGGAGCGACAGAAAAACAAACAATCTATTTACAAAAAAAAAATATTAACAAAAAATCATTTAAACGAGGCTACAATAGCCACAATAGCCCAGTGTTAAAAGTTCCTGAAAACTTCACTTGTTCCCACACACACACACACACACGCACACACACACACACGCACGCACGCACACACACCCACACACACACGCACACATACACACACACTTTTTCTTTTTTCTTTTTCCATATTTTGTTTATTAGAGATTTCATTCAAAATTAATCTTTACATAAAGAATCAATTTAAATAATTATATACAAATACAAAACTTCATTTCGTTTTCTTAACACAAATAAATTATTCACAAAACAGTGAGCAAGAAGGAGAATAATAGAATGAAATCACTAAATTTTTCTAATAATAATAATAACAAACAGAACTCAATTATTACATGTACCATCATTCCTAAAAAATAACATAATACATATTTGTATACAATGCCCATCCCCGCCAACCCTCCACCCCTTCTACTTCTTAACCACCCCGTAAACATTCACATTCACACTCACAAGCTCGCACCTCACAACCATACACAGATTCACACGCGCACAACACTGGACACATCATACCTGCTCACATTAACATCCTTATTTATTTTTAGTTTTTCCCACTTTTGTAGGAGCAAATTCAACTTGTCCACGTTCACTGCTAAGTTTTTTTCTTCCTCTATAAATTCCGCTATATATTTTTGTATCTTCATACTGGGAGGTACATGGCCTTGAGCCCTACAAGGGAAGATTACATATTTAATAAATAAGATCAAAGAATTCACACATTTATTTCTATTCAAATTACACACACACACATACACACACACATACGCATGCACAAAAGAAACCCACATTTTTTTGGAAACAGTGAAACTAAGAATAATTTACGTGTAGCTCTATCAAGCAGGTGTTAAGTGATTTCCTTTAAAGTACCTATCAAAATGTAAAAGACAACGATTTCCACACCAGTTGCTCTAAACAAAAAATGGAGCAGAGTCCACAAAATAGATTAGTTGATTGAAAATCTGCCTTCTTATTGTGAATTAACTTAAAACATTACTGCTTGATACTAAAAACATGCATCTACATTTCACAAGAGCAATATTAGCTTAATGTTTTTATGAAATTTACTGATAATTTCAACTGAATGGGTGCCCCATTTTCACCTCTGGTAATTCCCCTTTTGACTTTGACATGTGCTCTTTTTCTGTTCTTATAAGTGTTCACAGTTTACGAACGTGCAAAGAATCAAAATAAGTTTACATACACAACATATCATATACATTGACATAGAAATTCTTCAGAATATTGCTATACAGAAATTTTCTTACGTTATTATAAAACAAAATAAGTGCATTTATTTTAAATTGTTCGAGTGAACGGGATGGCCCGGAAAGGTTACAAAAATAACATTATAGAAATACAGTTATAAAGAAGAACGTAAATTTCAGGTAGCATTTTGATTGTATTTGCGAATCGAGAAAGGAACGAAGGAATTTAGAAAACGTTGAGTGCGACGGTTCATTGAACGAAGTCGTTTACCAGAACGCATAACACCATAGTATGGAAAGAGTGGGTGATTTTCGTTTTTCATAATCTGTTTTACTTCTAGAATTATTTTGGATTCGCATGCTTCATTTAAATTTTGAATTTCACTCGTGATCTTCCCTGCTTGTTTGGTGATTCTCTGGAGCTTGCTAAAGTCTTTCTTCCTACACCTCCCGTACCAGATAACACAACTAAATAACATGACACTTTCTATGATGGATTTGTAGAACAAAGTAAGAATGGTCCTATCTACATGAAACGATTTAAGTTTTCTTAAAAAATACATCCTCTGTTGAGCCTGTGAGAGAACGGACTTACACTAATGAGCCCATGGTAATTTGTTGTCAATTACAGTGCCTAGATACTTGTATGTCTTCAATAAAACTGAACGTGTGGAAGTTCTGAAATCAAAAACCATTTCTTTTGTTTTGGAAGTATTAAGTTGAAGAAAATTTTGGTTGCACCATTCTTCAAACTTGATCACCTCGTATCGATAATCTACCTCATACTTACTTATGAGACCCACTATCGCCGTATCATCGGCATATTTCACGATCTTAACGCCGTCTCTTGTAGCTAAGCAGTCATTCGTATATATGATAAACAAAGGTGCCGATAGCATACATCCCTGGGGCGACCCGGTATTTACTGTGATCAGATCCGACAACTCCTTTTGTACTTTTACCCTTTGTGTACGATTTGACAAGAAATTCTGTATCCATAAAATTAAAGAAGATCTAATGTTCATTTGTTTCAGCTTATGAACCAACATGTGGTTTTGAATCGTATTAAAAGCGGACGAAAAATCTATGAATGAAATCCGTACATAGCAACCAGCTTTATCAGTGTGCTGTGAAACAAAATGTATAAGTGAAAGTATAGCATCGTTTACACATTTCTTTGGTTGGTATGCAAATTGCATAACATCAATATCCTTTAACACACTAGGGAATAAGAATTGGAGTACAACCCTTTCAAAACATTTAATAACCAATAAAGTGAGGGCTATTGGTTTGAAATCATTAGGCTGGGAAGCTTGAGGTGACTTGGCTGCTGGGATAACAACAGCTGACTTCCAGCAATTGGGCACATAGTTTTGATCGAGAGATTCCTGAAAAAGAGTGTGAAATGGCATTGCTAGTTGCCACGCACAAACTTTTAACAATTTTTCACAAATGTTATCGGGTCCCATTGCTTTTGTAGGATTGGTTCTCTTGAAATATTTCACAACATCTGTTAGCTCACAACAAATTGGAGGAGAGTCTTCATTTCTTAACTCTGTACATTGTCTAGCTATCTCATCATTAAAACTTTTAGTATGGAAACGGGCATAGAAACTGTTCAACCCGTTTGCAGTGTCATGCAAATTACCTCCTGCAAAATCTGGAATAGCATTTTGTTTCTTTTTGCACCCTGTCATTGTTTGCATACATTTCCATGCATTTTTAGTATTATTTGTTCTGAATGCATTTTCAAGTTTGTTCTTGTATACACTTTTTGCTTCTTCTATTTCTGTCTTAATTTCCTTGTTCAAATTTTTGAGATCATTCTCTTCGTTTCTCAAAAGGCATTTCTCTTTTTCTTCAACAAATCTTTTAACTGTTTCCTAACCCAGGGTTTTTGATTCGGAAATATTTTGACATTTTTATTACAAACATGTAAATCTTGACAAAATAGTACGTAACCATTCACAATTTCCACCGCTTTATCTAAGTTAACAGCACTTGATATTAACATGTCCCAGTCAGTTATATCAAAACAGGTTTGAAGATTCTCGATTGCAATCTCATCCCATATTTTCACTTTCTTAACCTGCACCTTCTCTCGTTTGATTAACTGTTTGTATTTCGGCAGTAAATGAACAGTTAAATGATCAGATTTCCCTATGCTTGGACGTGCAACTGATTTATACGAATCTCGGACGGAGCAGTAGCATCTGTCCAACACGTTATTTCCGCGAGTAGCACATTCTATTGTTTGCTGATATTTGGGCAGCGCTCCCTCGATACGGCATTGGTTGAAATCGCCGAGGATGATAAAGGGCGCGTCAGGGGACGCCGTTTCCATGGATCCTATGGTTTCCACAATAGAACCTGTTGCGGCGTCGGTATCTGCATTTGGTGGAATGTAGACAGGAACAACGTGAACCTGCCCGAATTCCCGGGGCAAGTAAAACGGTCGAAAAGAAACACACAGTAGCTCGATATTTTCCTTACATATCTGAGATCTGACTGTATAATTGGTGCACCATTTTCTGTTCATATAAATGCAAAGCCCGCCTCCTTTAGACTTCTTCATTTCTGTTTTAGATCTATCGAGTCTAATCAATTGAAAAATTTGGTATTGATGAGTTAAGCCATGTTTCTGTGAAACATAAAATGCTAGAACATCTGAATTCGCACTGCGACCTCACAAATCGTCATTTTTTTTTCTCTCGCTCGCTTCGCTCGCTCGCAAATAAATATTCTGACCATCACACCAAACTGCAAAGTATAATGCTTAATCAGTATCCTGGACCATGGAAAGAGAGAAACAAACATTGGAATCATCACTGATAATGTAATCACAATATAGGGGTATATACCAATGTCTAAAAATTGTATATTTTCGCTTTGAGGTTTCCCTTTGTAGGTGCCCCTTCTTCCCATAAAGTGCCCTTTTTTGTCGGTGCCCCCCCACTTGAAAGACGCTCCGCCGCCCCTGGTTCGCAGTTTAGCTCAAGCTCGACGTTTTCGTTCTTCTTCATTTGTATAGGGTGAACATGTGCTTTATCTTACATCACAGTCAGAGTATGGTACACGTATACTTATACCTTTCTTTTATTCAATACTTATCTGGCAGGAATTAATTCCTTGAAATGCTATATAGCGCCGTAATGGCAGCCATGCTAAAGCCAGGGTAATAATCGGGAGCGCCAGGAGTGTCAAGTCTGACAGACATGAGCGCTATACAAGAGCCCACTATTGTTATTATTATTATTATCCACATAAGCTCAATTTCCTAGATTATTGGATGTCTTGTACTGCATGTCCTTGCGAAGAAAAAACCGTTTTTCTTGGTTACGGGAATGATTAAAGAGAAGGTTGAGTTCTGGGAAGAGGTGAACAATAATTTGGGAGCGTTATCATTGTATTATGTAAGTGTGGAAGACCATCAGAGAAAAAAATGTTCCCTGAAAAGCATGGCTCTTCAAATCCTTAAAGGTACTATGTCCCATTTGCAGGCCAAAAAAATGAAAAGGTTAAACTCCAACAGCATTTGAAAGACAATACTAATTTAGAACTTCCCTAAAAAAAGGGGGGCTTGAAAATGTCTTCAAGTGGGAAAATAACGACTATTAGGACTTAGGAGCTATAGAGCCAGTAAGTAATAGTCTGATTGTTTAGACCATTGTACCGAATGGTCGTACGTTTTATGCTGCGCAAAGATTCAATCAGTTTAATTTTGGCCATTACAAGAAGTGGGTTATTGATGTAGACAAATGCTCATGTACCCTTTACAGCTCATTTTATGTATGTTATTACCAAAGATGAAAAAGCCAGTCAGTCACTCAATAGTGTCTGACAGTGAAGTCTAGCAAGTAAACGGGTTTCCTTGCATAATTTGAATAGTAGGACACTGCTAACGATTAAATTTCGCAGATAGGACATACATAACATATTCATAATTCCTGCAAAGCTCTACAGAATTTGATGTTGGCTGTAAAAGGGACATAGTATCTTTAAAATTCTAAATATGGCATGTAACATCATACAAAATCGGGACGGATTTTTATGCCACATGTTCGCGTAGTCATATATACATCTTTCTGTGTACAGTGCTTGTAACTTTACCAAGACTGGGTCAAATTTCTTATCATTTTGATGAGTCCAGAACCTTGCAGTACACACCAATACTTATGCTAGATGATCAACCTTTTCTGATCGATTCCACAACGTTTCTTTCACAATGTAATCGCATGACCAGAACTCGATTTTATCTCTAAACAATATTTTGGAAAATAGTTCGGGGAACACTTCCTATCATGTTTTGACATGTTTTGACTTGTTTTTCCTTCATAGAGCTTATTTTCATTTCCTACATGTATAAAATGCGCGCTTAAGCCAGGAAGGTCAAAGACGTGCTTAGACCATGTTGCCTAGGAAAAATTAAAAGTGCAGGGGAATAACCGAATCCTAAAAGCACCCCTAGAATCCTTCACCTTAAAACACAAATAACATCCTATAGACAGCTAAACGTGAGTCTCATTTATTTTCTAAATAAAATATATACTTTTCATGACCGGTAATTTCTTGAACAACGTTTATAAAAACATCAAAAGACATCCAAAACAGTTTGAACGCACGGCTTTCTTCTCTGCTCTTCGAAATGATAAGGGCTACAAATCTAAAGCGAACGTGACTATTCTATCATTACGTCGCGTCAGCAAACAGTCGTCACGTTCAACACATGAGCGACCATGATCGATCCCCTACAGATGCGTTTTAAACTGCTATCGTCGTCTGCTTTTTAAATAGATCCAATTTCCTTTTTGTCTCAGGTTCCCACCAAAATATGACCAGACGCGACAAAAGGGAACAAAGTGCAATTGCCCGATGACAATGCTCTGTACATCATACCACCACGAACTGGTTTCAAATGGAAGAAAATGTTCTATTCATGAGAAATGGTAATCTCGCATAACTCTGACGTTTCAATGGAGTTCTTTTGAAGATGTAGCAGACTCACAAAGACCCCCACCCCCTCTCCCCTCAAAAGAAAAAAAGGAAACGCTTGGGAGACATATATCATCTCAATAGCGTTACGCTTTCGTCCATATTAGATGTTTTCTATCTCATATTTTGATAAAGCGCAATAAACGAACTACTTTTTGCCACGAGCCCTGAAGAAGACATTGTTATTATTACGTAATTCAACAATTTTTACCACCTTGAATGATATATCTATAGTCTGGGAGACACGCCCACATAATGCATCACACACTATCGTGTTCGCGCCAAGGCACTCATGTGGAGTTCCTTGGCGTGGCACTTTCGTACTGTGCAGATAATGTTAATTGTTTTGTATTTATACTTGTAGGAATCCTCTCGGCCGTTGTTTTATCTTACAAGAGCGAGACTATTATTACAGATTAATATATTTGTACACTCGTGTGGACGTGTCTTCTTTGTACGTAAGTTTATCAAATTACCATAAAATTGCCTCTGTTCTGACCTATTCCATTGTTTTAAGATTCAAGATTGATACTCGCAACCTTTACGGTTGAATTGCTACTGAATTTACATATTTAAAAACACATACAAATTACAAACAGAGTCAACAAATTCAGATCCAAGTAAAAGACAATGACGGTCAAAAAAAATATACACAAATTGCAAATTTAAAATGACAATAGAAATTAACCTAGAAATGGAAACCATGGTAATTTCATTAAGATTGAAACCAGTTGAAAGTAATTTAGAAAATATATAATCATATTTAAATTTCATTTCATGAAAAGAGGTAAACAAAATTATTCCAACTTTATGGTCAACAATGTGTTACATTTATCACCATCATTATAACAATAGTAATAATAGAAATAATAATTATTATCATCATCAACTCATCATCATCATCATCATCATTATTATTATTATTATTATTATTATTACTTCTACTACTTCTACTACTGCTACTACTACTACTATTACTATATTACTACTGCTACTTCAAATGAAAAAAAATCACTGCTGTTTCTACAACTCATATTCGTAGGTTACTACAAACTTATTGTTTTTAAGTAATGTATATACTCGTACATATGCAAATAGTATGATTATGATGTCAAGATAGACTTTTTCAAAATAAGAGTATCCTCAAAGAACAGTGTAGACAAAATAATAGTTGGCAGCAGCCCATTAGGCAGACAGCCAAAGAGGAAGGCAAAGTCGGTCACGTGAGCCTTCTGAAAACAATTCACGGCAGTGATATTATAGGTCTTGTGGGCTGTCGGTCTCTCCATTCCCCTTCAATGCCACTGACATTGTAGGCCTTGTGGGCTGTCGGTCTCTCCATTCCCCTTCAATGCCACTGACATTGTAGGCCTTGTGGGCAGTCGGTCTCTCCATTCCCCTTCAATGCCACTGACATTGTAGGCCTTGTGGGCTGTCGGTCTCTCCATTCCCCTTCAATGCCACTGACATTGTAGGCCATGTGGGCTGTCGGTCTTGCTGTGCCATTCCCCATTTTACAATTCATCTAACCGTATTGTGACTAGTTCAAATACTTTTTAATTGTTCAAGAAAATTTGAAACACGTCATATATATAGAGATCATTCAACTGCCACTGGCTTGGCAGTTCCACGACGCTTCAGTCGTCTGAAGAGATCTGCAAAGATAGCGAACACAGGAGCCCTGTCACTTGCTTGAGACTGCAGGGACAAATTCTCAACAGAAGGCCACTTCATTTGTTCATTCATAGAAAAAAAATCATACTTTAATGTCCTCTATCGGAGTCAAGCAGGTCGTTTCTCCACCACTTCCCTCTGGTTCTTCTTCAAGCTCTTATTTCTTGACATGAAGCGTACCAAGATCAAGAGCACTTGTGGTAGCAGCGGGATAGAAGGTCAGTAACTCTGCTCGGTGTGCTATGTATGTCGACTCAGGAAGAAGTGCGGAGAGGGCTTCTTCTCCTCCTTTGAGAATGGTTTCAAGGCCATCAACTCGTGCAGCATGCTCAGATAGTGATAGGTCTGGATGGTGTGGCCTTTTTACTCCCTCGTTTACAAGTGAAGCCTTGTCAGATATTGTTTCTAGAAAGTCATTATGGCACTTGATTATATCTACCAATTTATGGCAAAACGTCATTCCATAGGTGTCGCATTCGTCGAGCAATTCACATTTCCTCCTTCGCAATTGTTCTGCTGCAACATCGTATGTATTCTTAATTTCTTGCTTTCGTTGACTGACAGTATTTCTTACCGTTTGAAGCTTTTCCTTCACAAAAGATAAGCGATTCCGAATAACCACAGATCTTTGTTCTGTTTTCTGCAGCAAAAACTCAAATGTCTGTTGTTGACTTTCTTCATATTCGGTCATCCCGATGACTTCATGCCCGTCAGCCCTATGATTGACTTCCAGACACCTACAACAGATGCGATCCAGGCATGTAATACACACGAACTGCTGCAATTCCTGTGGATGTTCAGGACACGCGAATTGCATTTTGACAAACCCTGTCTGAATGTCTCTTGCTTTTACCACTTCATGGAAGTTATTCCGCTTATACTTCTTATGTTGTTGCAAGCAATGATCGCAAAGGAACTCTGAACAGTTCTGGCAGTAGTAGGTGGCCCTGTCACGATCATCGCCATCGCAAACGGTGCAAGGTTGGCCATTGAATGCCCCATGCCTTTTACCACGCCTTGCTTTCGCATCTGATTGCTTTTTGAAATCTTCGACAAGAGACTTGGCAATTTGATTAGTCGGAAAATTGGACACGTTATCCAGCGGTACATCAGCATCCCGACGGCACACTGGGCAAGATATACTGCAACAAAATAACTTAACACGGTGAAGTTCGTTTAAACAACTTTCGCAGAAAGAATGTGAGCAAGGTAGAAGCTTCGGCTTGCTGAGTAAGTCCTGGCAGATTGGACATTGCAGACTGTCTGATAGTTGCTTGGCCAATGCCATCTTGTGCATCTAAATCCAATCCTAGATAAAGAAAAGGAGAATCGTCATCTCATTGTTAATCTCTGATATGGATAATATTGGAATTATATATTCCACTGGTGTATTACAGCTGGACATAAAAACCAAACGTATTGAATTATTTAGATTCGTTTTATTCAAAAGAAATTGAGAACGCTATAGATCTCATCTTTTGCATTGTAAAGTCTCCATATACAGTGTTGACAATATTAGTTGAAAAGATGACAACCACATACAGGGGCGGCAATTTCTTTTCATTACCGGGGACGAAATGCGAGGGACGAGGGAGCATAGTGAACGAGAGGGGCGAAGGTGACGGAAGTTTGCATTTTTATTAGTCTAAACGCTGCACTCTTGGGCCCTCCAGAGCCTAAAAGTGTAATACAATCTTTAGTCAGTATTTGCTATACATTTTTGTTGTTGCACTTTTCTAACTTTCTGGGAGGGACGTCCCCCGATTGCCGCCCCTGACCATATATTTAGAAACGTCGTTAACATTGTCCTTACCACGTGAACGATTCTTTCCTCATTATTAAAGGCACATTTTTATATTTCACGTGGTAGTCGCGCATGCGAATTAATCAGGGACTTTGAACTCCAAATTCCTCAAATCCTCAGAACAAAGACCTATGTTTTTTAGTATATGCACAGTATTTGTGGGTCACCTGCCCACTCAAAATTCAGTTGTGTCTCCTCTTCCACCCCCTCTCTCTCTCTCTCTGAACAAGAACTTTATTATGCCTTCAATCTATGTTAGCCATGTCAATTGATTTCTGCTGTATTAGCGAACCAATATTTCTAATATTCTTGAAATAGATAATCCTTTCTTTAGATTGGATAATCCAGTAATATTCTATAGTGTAAATTACTTCTGTCACCATCAAACAAATAATGTTCCTGGAAATAATGGGCACGAGGGTAGCGTCGTATACAATCACAAGCCAAAGGAAAAGTAAAATAAAAGATTTTTCTGATATAACCACACATCAAACCTGGAATTAATATCTAATATGGCGCTGTCATGCTCATTACCCATTGCTCAATTAGTATATATATATATATATACAAATGTTAGCTTATCATTTTCGGATAATGTTAAAAGAATCACTAGAAAGTGAAAGTGTTAAAAGAATCACTCATTTAGGCATTCTTTACTCATTTACAGATTTAATTTATTTTAATGAATAATTCATGCACGCCAAAATAAAATCATGTCACATATCGTAGCCCTGGAATATTGGACGACTTATTTTATTCATTCTCTTTGTTAAATAAACGATTAATATCCACTTGTAAAAGAAAGGTTGTTCTGCACAAGACATGCGTAAACATTATAATACAACTTAATACATGACATACACATTATATTGTAAAAATGAAATTTGAAAGGCAACTTCAAGATTAAACCATTTTTAATGTACATGTCCATACAAGTCTTTGCTCGTGATACATGGAGCTAGAAGATGGACTTTTTCGAGTAAATTTATATCTTCTGGTACCTCCCCTAAATTAAAAAAAACTAAAGTCCATACAAGTTTAAAACCTCACTTTTCTTTATTTCGTGTTCATTTTTAACAGGGAGGTCCGTCTTGCAATCAAATAAGCTTTAATCAATCAGAAAATTAAGAGAAACGCTTAAGTTTGAGGGAAACCTGATAAAGGACAAGAAAGATATACACATTTTGGTTATGATAAAACACAGATTGGTTTCTCTAAGATTTCCCTTGTGAGACAGCTCTCCAAGAAGATTATACATGTGCCCTAGATAAATGACCGGTGAGATTTTTTACACATCACTCTTGGAAAATGTCTTTTCTGAATAAATATATATTTTGTTAAATATCAGTACATTCAACTCTTTGTTTAGGAATTTTCTGTATACAATAATTATACTAGATGGAGACATTATTCTCTTGACCATATTACTTGAGATGGAGAAAAGAAAAGCAATTTCCCACAAATTGAAATGAAAGACGGATTGAGAGAGCGGGATTTGTCCTTTAATGAACCCGCTCTGTGGACAAGTACCCGCTCTCAGACGTGATGCACAAATCAACTGTAGCATTAGATGCACCAAATGCACCATTTAAGCGAATACTGTCAATTTATGTCGATAAAGGATCTGGCCAAATACCATTGAATACATAGGGGTTACGCTCCGTGAAAAACGCATACGGTACGTCTTCGAGAAGGCCCTTCACAATTTGCATAGATAGCGACAACTATCGTCGAGTGGTTAAGTCGCCAGACTGTCAATCACAAGGTCCGCGGTTCGAGACCCGCCGCGGCACTAATGTCCTTTGGAAAGACATTGATCTACATTTGCCACACTCAACCCAGGTGATGTAAATGGGTACCTGGCAGGAATTAATTCTTTGAAATGCTAGAGCGCCGTAATGGCAGCACAGCTAAAGCCAGGGTAATAATCTCCAAGTTTGGAAGCGCTTAGTGATTGTAATAAGCGCTATATAAAAACTGAGTATTATTATTATTATTATTATTATTATTATTATCGGCTAATGGACACACATATTCCTGTTTGTTATGTGACATAATCGTGTAGAGTGAAAATATCAACTGAACAATTATGATACTATGAATGGTAATATCAGTATTTCTAGATAATGCTCTTGTTAAAAATTATGTGACACCTCAGTATTACGTTACTAAACCAGAGTGCATTCTTAAATAAATCTATTGATATCTATTGCTCTTTATATAATCGGAACACTGCTATTTTGCATCAATAAGTGATATTCATTAAATGAGAATAATGGAAAAATTCCTATGCAAAATCAGGTCCTTACCTACGTGGAGAAATCTCGATACTACAGAAACAATCTCTAAATGAAAAAAAAATCACTAAAAGAAATGCCCTTTACGGAGTGTTATCACAGTAATAATGTTGGAATAGACTTATGTACGATTCCACCCCTAAAAAACTGCAACTTTGCACAATACATTGAATGATCACTTAACATTTAGCAGGAAGTCAGCAACGTTATATCCCATTATACTCACAGCATGTGGCATATGCAGTGTCCGAGGAACCATGTAGTGGAGTTCAATTCAACGGTTTAGCTATCTCATTTCTCAAAATGTTCCCTTCGTTACCACCATGTGCATAATTATGATCAAGCACCTTGTTCATAATTTCTAATTAACTCCAGCTAGCTATAGGCACAAAGGGTCCAAAGGCGAAATATAAAAATATAAACATTGTTTGGGCAAAACGATAAGCAGTATATTGTAACAGTAGACACTAGTTCTGTAGTTGTCACGTAATAATACCATTTATTATCATGGAAGATATGCATGTACGTTATTGAACGGCCGACTATAATGTACCTACCATTCAATTTTGTTAAATGGTGTGCGCTGTGTGCGCTGGGTTTTCGTGGCTTTCCCAACGAACACTCATTGTCTCTTCATTCTCTCCCCCTCTCTCTCTCTACCTCTCTCTCTTACTCTCCCTCACTGGGTTTTCCCAACGAACACTCATTGTCCCTCCATTTCTCTCTTTCTCTCTCTACCTCTCTCTTACCCTCCCTCTTTTTTTTTTGTTCTCTCTCTCTCCCTGTCTCTCTTCTATCTATGCATGATTATGTTGAAATGGCAATTCCAACTATTTTACCATCACTGATACTCATATTTAACAGATCATTATCTGAACACGTGTTTCCCACCAGATGGAAGATATCTAAGATAATACCTGTTCATAAATCGGGTGATAAAACATCACCAAATAACTACAGACCGATATCTATTCTACCTTCGTATCCAAAATCCTCGAGAAACTCGTTCAAATACAATTAGCTGATTATTTGAGATGTAATAATATTTTGTCCGGAGCTCAATCGGGTTTTTAGAAGAAGTAAAAAATCATTTGACCAATACTGAACTTAATAGAATATTTAATTGGCTGTGTAACTCCAAATTGAGCCTCAATTGTGAGAAAACAGTAAGCAAGTTGTTTGGCTCACACAGAATGTTTACTAAATGTAGCAAGCTGAACTTGAATGTAAATGGGATAAATATACGACATGTACAATCTACGAAGTATCTTTGTATGTTGTTAGATTCTAATTTAAAGTGGAATTTTGCATATTGATGACATGTGTTCTAGGATAAGTAATCTCATACGCTATTAGCTCGATTGCGTCATACTATTGATCTATCTAATATGAAAATTGTGTATAATGCCATTTTTCTTCCTATTTTTGACTATGGTGATGTAATATATGGAACAGCCTGTGCTAAATATGTCAATTCTTTACAGAAACTTCAAAAGAGGGCATGTCGAATCATACTTGGAATAAGTCCCTACAGTCATGTGTCAATCAGGGAATTACATGCTCGCTTAGGCTGGAAATCTTTGAACTAGACGTTACCGCCATCTGAATACTATGGTTTTTAAAGCTTTAAATGACCTTGCTCCTCCGTATTTAAAAGTCTGCTTCCAATATTGTCAATACAACTATTCTCTCAGGTCTCATGGAAACTTATTGTTGTCAAAACCCAGAACAGATTATTGTTAACGTATGTTCTCTAACAGAGGTGCTATTCAATTCAATAATCTCCCCGCAAATCTCAAACTTCCATGTAGTCTTAAAATATTTTCAAAAAGGCAAATTGCCTTCGTCCCTGATCTCGTGTAAGCTGTTAATTGGATATATTTTTTTTGTTTTAGTCACGTGTTCCTCACTACTCAATATATATTTAATATTATAACAATCATCTTGGACCCCATGGAAGAACAGTCTTGTCTCCATGGCTTGACTGAACTGGGTGTCCTTCCGACTTCATTATTGTCCTCTTCTTTTCTTTTTTTTTTTACATTGTATATTATGTTTGTTTAAATGTTTATTTATATTTTGTTGTAAATGTTCTATATCTATATCATGTTTTTATTGTGAATTCGGAGAATAATAAATTTAAAAAAAAAAATCAAAATTTTCTTTTTCTCTCTTTTTCTCTCTCTATCTTTGGGATTGAACGCTGGGTTTTCCCCATGAACACGCGTTGTCTCTCCGTCTCTCCGTCTCTCCGTCTCTCTCTCTCTCTCTCTCTCCCTCCCCCTTCTCTGTCCCTGTCTAACGCCTCCATACCTGCACGTTGCGTATGTCATTGATAACAACTCGAGTTTTCGAATTTTTTGACAGGTTTTTTTTTCAATGAAAAAATATAGTTGTGTCGAATTTGAATTGATCCGTACCTATTGTTATTCAAAACCATTATTTTGAACTCCGCCCTGACAGCCGAAGAGGTTTATTGATCAAGCCGATATCTAAGCTACAAAATGCACTAATGGGCATCCTTATTCATAATACCATGGGCATGCATAATTCTGGATACCTACCGAAGATTATGATGTTTGACAAGTAGATAGAATATAATCATCCACCATTGGAAAAGAATGGGGGAAATAGTTTCTCCCACAAGCAATAAAGCAATAAGACCCATGCTGTCCCAACTACAATGGAAGCACCACTACTGGAATATATTATGGTGTGATACATGTGGATATACAATTCGTTACAATCATTTGTCTATAATCAGAATGGCTTGAACTTGAAATCAACGCCAGGCTAATGAAAATTACAAATCATGATAAAGAACATTCGGACATTTGAACTGTACTTAAAATGATGAAATCAATTGCAAAGGGAATATACTCGCATTCTTAGAGCCAAAACTGAAAAAGTGGGGTAGGTAAAATTTACATTATTACCATTAAAAACAAGAAATTGATATCTTTGGTATATATATATATATATATACAATCATAATATCATTTCTAATCGTATTGTGAGAGTATTGAAAGACAGGAAATCAGGAGAGAGAGAGAGAGAGAGAGATAGGGGAGAGAAACGGAGAAAGAGAAAGAGAAAGGGGAAGAGAAAGATAACAAGATACTATCAGCCTAAAATATAGTTTCAAGAAAGGCTATTTATACATGGTGAAACTTGGTTTGTAGAAGATAATAGATATACTACCGATAATCGTTGTTTTGTACATGCATGCATTACATCAAATCTTATCATTTACTAGCAATCTGTCTCATACTAGATATCTCAGTTCAGTGATCTTCAAAACAGTACAATCGTGTCTTAAGATTTTACGTTATTGACGTATTTTAATTGCCCGCGGTCACATACGTGTACAAATGTGTTGCGCGATGCATGCAGATGAATAACCGATTCTTATAACCATCATCGGTAGTACCAACAAGAATAACGACACTCAGACAATAACCAAGATAAATAATTTTTCTTGTTTACAGGAATGATTAAACAATATTTTGGAAAATAGTTCGGGAACACTTCCTTACATGTTTTGACATGTTTTTCCTTCATAAAGCTAATTTTCATGTCCTACATGTTGTCATGTATAAGAAGCGCGCTAAAACCAGTAAGGTCAAAGACGTGCATTGACCATGTTGACTAGGAAAAATGAAAACTGTCTATAATTTTATGAGTCTCATTTATTTTATAAATAAAATAAACACTATTCATGACCGGTAATTTTTTAAACGACGTTTATGAAAACATCAAAAGACATCCAAAACAATTTGAACGAACGGTTCTCTTCTTAGCTCTTCGAAATGATAAGTGCTACAAATCCAAAGCGAACGTGACTGTTCTATTATTACGTCAGCAAACAGTCGCCACGTTCAACACATGATCGACCATGATCGATCCCCTACAGATGCATTCTTAAACTGCTATCGTCGTCTGCTTTTTAAATAGATCCGATTTCCTTTTTGTCTCAGGTTCCCGCCAAAATATGACCAGACGCGACAAGAGGGAACAAAGTGCACTTGCCCGATTGCTCTGTACAACATACCAGGACGAACTGGTTTAAAATGGAAGAAAATATTCTCTTCATGAGAACCGGTAATCTCGCATAACACTGACCTTTCAATGGAGTGCTTTTGAAGATGTAGCAGACTCACAAAGGCCTCCCCACTCCTCCCCTCAAAAGAAAACCATAAATAATACACTTGAGACGGATATCTATCTCAATAGCTTCACGCGTTCGTCCATGTTAGATGTATTCTATCACATATTTTGATAAAGGGCAATAAACGATCTACATTTGCGCCATGATCGAGCGTCTACCTGGCTAAAGAGGAAGGCAAAGTCGGTTCCGTGAATCTTCTGACAACAATTTATGTCAGTGACATTATAGTTCTTGTGGGCTGTCGGTCTTGCTGGCCCATTCCCCATTGAACAACTCATTCCCGATCGTATTGTGACTAGTTCAAATACTTTTTAAATTGTTCAAGAAAATTTGCAACACTTCAAATATATAGAGATCATTCCACTGCCACTGCCTTTTCAGTTCCAAGACGCTTCAGTCGTCTGAAGAGATCTGCAAAGATAGCGAACACAGGAGCCCTGTCACTTGATTGAGACTGCAGGGACAAACTCTCAACAGAAGGCCACTTGATTTGTTCATTCATAGAAACGAATCCTACTTTCCTATCCTCTGTCGTGTTCAAGCAGATCGTTTTTTCACCACTTCCCTCTGGTTCTTCTTCAAGCTCACATTCCTTGACATGAAGCGTACCAAGATCAAGAGCACTGGTAGCAGCGCAATTGAAGGTCAATAACTCTGCTCGGTGTGCTATGTATGTCGACTCAGGAAGAAGTGCGGAGAGGGCTTCTTCTTCTTTGAGAATGGTTTCAAGGCCATCAACTCGTGCAGCATGCTCAGATAGTGATAGGTCTGGTTGGTGTAGCCTTTTTACCTCATCGTTTACAAGTGAAGCCTTGTCAGATATTGTTTCTAGAAAGTCATTATGGCACTCGATTATATCTTCCAATTCATGGCAAAACGTGTTTCCATAGGTATTACATTCGTCGAGCAATTCAACTTTCCTCCTTCGCAATTGTTCTGCTGCAACATCGTAAGTATTCTCAATGTCTTGATTTCGTTGACTGACAATATCTTTCACCATTCGAAGTTTCTCCTTCACAAAAGATAAGCGATTCTGAATATCCACAGATCTTTGTTCTGTTTTCTGCCGCAAAAACTCAAATGTCTGTTGTTGACTTTCTTCATATTCGGTCTTCCCGATGACTTCATGCCCGTCAGCCGTATGGTTGACTTCCAGACACCTACAACAGATGCGATCCAGACATGTAATACACACGAACTGCTGCAATTCCTGTGGATGTTCAGGACACGCGAATTGTATTTTGACAATCCCTGTCTGAATGTCTCTTGCTTTTACCACTTCATGGAAGGTATTCCGCTTGTATTTCTTATGCTGTTGCAAGCAATGATCGCAAAGGAATTCTGAACAGTTCTGGCAGTAGTAGGTGGCAATATCTCGATCATCACCATCGCAAATGGTGCAAGGTTGGCCACTGAATGCTCCATGCCTTTTAACACGCCTTGCTTTTGCACCTGATTGCTTTTTGCAATCTTCGGCAAGAGACTTGGCAATTTGATTAGTCGGAAAATTCGACACCTTATTCCCCGGTACATGAGCAACCTGACGGCACACTGGACAAGATATATTGACATGGAATTCTCCAATAGAGTGAAGTTGGTTTAAACAACTTTCGCACAAAGAATGTGAGCAAGGTAGAAGCTTCGGCTTGCTGAGTAAGTCCTGGCAGATTGGACATTGCAGACTATCTGATAGTTGCTTGGCCATTGCCATCTTGTGTATCTAAATCCGATCCTAGATAAAGAAAAGGAGAATCGTCATCTCATAGTTAATTAATCTGTGATATGGATAACATTGGAATTAAATTTTCCACTGGTGTATTTACAATGCTGGACATAAAAACCAAACGTATTAAATTGGTTATATTGATCGTTTTATTCAAAAGAAATTAGGAACGCTATGGATCTCATCTTTTGCACTGCAAAGTCTCCATATACAGTGGAACAACACTTGCTCCGGTGACAATACCTCTACGGAATATCTAACACTAACGGAATTCCTGACTTCAACCCTAGACCTCAAGCTAAACGATAACCCTAACTCTATAAACTTAACTGAATACCTAAAATGGCAACCGCAGCCCAACTCCTATCCTTATCAAATATAGCACAGAACAAATGTCGCATATCAACAAAGACTTTCTTCTAGGAATATTCAAAAGTTATTGAAAAAAAGGGAGAAAAGTAAGGTAATTTTTTATATTTTTGTAATAAATTAAAGGTACTTACAAGACGTGCACAGAAAATCGTAGACAGAGCAATGTTGTTCGTTGTGAGCGTGCGCTTTATTTTGTTAGGGAAAGGTGGCATCTTGAGCTTTGTTCGAGCCTTCTCAAACATTATATCGCAGCTTTTTTGTTGACAATATCAGTTGAAATGATAACAACCATATATTTAGAAACGTCATGAACATTGTCCTTACCAAGTAAACGACCCTTTCTTCATTATAAAAGGCACATATTTATATTTCACATGGCAGTCACGCATGCCAATTAATCGGGGACTTTGAACTCCAAATTCCCAAAATCCTCAGAACAAAGAGCTATGTTGTTCAGTATGCAAACGCTGACTTGGCACAATATTTGTGCGTCACCTGCCCACTCAAAATTCAGTTGTGTCTCCTCTTTCCACCCCTCTCATTTCTCTCTCTCTGTGAACTTTAATCATGCATTTAACCATATTAGCCATGTCAATTGATTTCTGCTGTATTAGCGACCCAATATTTATAATATTCTTGAAATAGATATTCCTTTCTGCAGATTAGATAATCCAGTAATATTCTATAGTGTAAATTACTTCTGTCACCATCAAACAAATAAGTTACCTGGAAAGAATGGCATAACAGTCAGACCGCAGCGTGCGCGATAATGAGGCTGTACGGCAATTTTTATTCAGATTCTCGTGCGGTGAAAAGCTCGCTTACAACGCTCTCGTAAAACACGAGACCAACCACGGGATTTTGGTAGCATCATTTTGTCGTCCTCATACGGCTTACAGTGCAATTCATCATGGCGGAATCATGGGGTAAGTCAATCTCTGAAATTTTCGCTGTTCTTTGACACCAAATTTGCCCAAATTAATTAGATTTTTGGCCTACTTTTATCGCAAACAAAAAGAGCGTTTTTTAGTCCTCGGAAATTAACTACTCATTACATAGTGTCGTATTTTGCTTGTTCCTGACTGGTATTGATAATATTATTTCGATTTTTGCATCCTACGTCGACTTTGATAACCAGTCCATCGTTTGATGTTGAAAACATGTAGATGCAAGTAATATTTGAATAAGAAATATGCCCAAATTATTTGACTATATTTTGGAAATCTACCGGAAGTAGACGGAAAATGATTCGAAACCGCGGGAAATTGCTATGGCTACGGCTTTTCAGTCAGGAATGACGGGGTGTCTTGTGTGTCGCTGTGCCATTGTGTGGCGCATACAGCACAAATTTATGTAGTCCCATGTGTATATATTTTTGTCAGCTTTTTAGTTTTTGTTGTCGCGAATCGACAGCAATGTAAATAAATCGACTGCTCATTAGTCATTGCTATTCATTATAAATCTAGATCAAATGATATGTTTTATAAGTATATTTCAAAGGGCTTAAGCATGGTTAGACAAGTATCAAGGCCAAGGGGTGTGATCGAATTGTAAAGAACTTGAATCCTGAGCTGAGCTGGATATTATTAAAATTACAAATTACAGGATAATTAATTATATTAATTTAGGGATTCTTAAACTTTGGTTCTGCCTTCTGGTCAACTCAAACTTTACAACCAGCCATAGAAATAAGCAGCATTTCCCTTGTGCGAGTTGTATTATGATAATGAACAGAGCAGAATTAAAACAAAAGGCTCAAGTTAAACACTTACATTTAACAACTTGTGCACATGTGGAAAAATGAAGGGAAAACTTCATGAATCTGACACTTGTAATTTATTTTCATTTAAAAGATAAATTTGAATGCAAGTCAGTTTTTGTCTACCATAAATGGCTTGCTACTTTGATCAGATCTTTTCAAAAATCCATACATTGAACTAAGCTATTTTATATTCCCTCTTCTTATCATTTGTTGTTGTTTTTCTGACAGACGCACTCAGCCATCGAAACTTGCGGAACATTGACAAAAAGTTTTCGAAAGACACAGACATCGCACATCAGTCTCCATTGCACAAGTTCCTGGATCAACATTTGCTGGACTCCATGGCATGCCTTTATTTGAAGACTCGACAGCATGCAGTTTTGCTTCACATAGGAACAATCTTGAACTGGGAGTTTGGGAGAAGGACGAGAAGGATTTTGTTCAGCTTATTCTTTCAGTAAAAGAAAAATCCATTTCAAATGATTACATTTTTGTATCTCTGATACTTCCAAGGTGGTATTCCGGAGCTTCACACAAACAAAGCATTTATTATATTAATAGAAAACTGACTGAACCTTTATACAATTTAACAATTTCTTACTCTAATAATACTTTTATTCTCAGCGACACATTTTATGCGTGTGATGGTCTCAACATAAATGTCAAAGTCAGTTTATAAATAAAATATAGATATTAAAAAATGGAAATTTTATTCCTAGTCCTATTTCATTTATTATTAGTAGTAGTGTGAACAATAATTTTTAGTTTAACTGTTGTCTGTTTACTAGGTTATTCAGAAGAAACCAGAGCTGGTTTCTTCTGGGTTAGTTAGCATGAATGTTGATTAAGAAATGTAAATTACACAGACCTGTTAAATAATACCAACAAAAAAGAATAACAATCTTTTAAAAGATATTTTGTCAGATTTGTATTTCATCCAAAATAGTACCTACACAAGGTGATATAATGTAAATAGTCGAGCATTGACATATGTTGATAGGTTGGTGATGATGATGGTGATGGTGGTGATGGCGATGGTGGAAATGATGGCAATGGTGATGTCAGTGGTGATGGCGATCATGGTGATTATAATGACGGTGATTATGATGTCGTGATGGCAATGGTGATGTCAGTGGTGATGGCGATCGTGATGGCTATGGTGATGATAATGATGACGGTGATCATGATGACGGTGATTATGAGGATGGCGATGATGATCGTGATGGCAATGCTGATGGTGGTGATGATGATGGCAATGGTGACGGTGATTATGATGGCAATGCTGTTGGTCGTGATCGTGATGGTGATCATGGCAATTAATAATGGTGATGATGTCGGTGGTGATGGCGATGATGGCTATGGTGATGATGATGGCGATGATGATTGTGATTATGATGTTGAAGATGAAAATTAGAATTCTATAAGTTTTATTTGAGCCCTTCAGCCCACATACACACACTAAGATTTTTATCTGAGGGCCCTAAAGACATAAACAAAATCAGAAAATAAATTATCAGATATATATATTCAGCGGGTCACTATAAAACAAAATAACAAACAGAAAAGAGCATAAGGGAAAGAATTTTGTAATATATATCTAAAACGCACGGAGGATAGTGTGATAGGATAGGTGCTTAACCCCCGGACGTAGAGGCTTTGTATTGCCCCACATACTTACTATTGTGTATGATACTCGTGCGATACATAATAATAGAAGTGTACAGAAAGTACAAGTTGGATTCGGATATGCACACAAGTACACTCAAGTACAATATAGAATACCAGCTCTAGACTGAATAGGGGACAGAAGGGAGGATTTAAGTGTCTATGTAGGCTATTTTCGGTCAGGTTTTGATATCATTTTAACAAAGAAGACACATTATTCTTTCTCAAATGTATATTTGTGTAAATACAAACTTTCGGGGGGGGGGGGCAATGTGATTGAAAAATGAAAATATGGTTGTTTCCATCCCTGCTAATAATTTTATGGTTGTAAAAGTTCTGAAATGTGTTTTTATATTTGTAAACCATGGACTAATGAGAAGAGCCTTAAACAGGAATTTCTTTTGGTAATTCCCAGGCATTCAATGATGGTAATATTTTATTTGATAATTCTTTTGTGTAACTCCAGTTCATTCATGTGTATTCCTGGAAAGCTAACGATTAGTATATTCATTAGCCGCTCACCCCAAAGCCGCCTGACCACAATGGAACGAGTAAGGGCTTGCGAGAGCGGCCGAAGTGCAATCGTAACTCTCTATTTCGCTCTTCTCCAACGCCAAAAGAGACGACATTGTGCTGGATTGCTATGCTTTTTCCGACAAAAGTACAGAGAAAGTGCATATTATTTTTTTATTATACTTTTTTAAAAAGGTTACCCAAGTGACTCCCGGGCATCCCAATGCTGGAAAGAAACACACTTTTTTTTTTAGAAAACTTCACATTTTCATGCAAAAATGCTAATTTGTTCTATGCACGCAAGTTAGATTGAGCGGATGATACAACGTTCCCATATGGCACCGTGCTTTCCAGTATGCCATACCTGGGCCCCGTATTACAAAGAGTTGATATCATTCGTAACTATGTACATAAGAGATAGGAGACTGCAAACTTGCGATTGATTGGAGGACTTACGATTGATTTGGATCAATCGTAACTCTTTGTAAGACGGGGCCCAGATCTCCCAGAGTCTCTAAAATGTTGTCCTTCACTTCATCAGTTTAAATCCGACTTAAAAACATATCTGTTTCGATCATGCCAGTCTTAAATCATAAAGTAAACATGTAAATTTTGTAATTGATTTGATAATTGTCAGTGATAAACGGTTAAAGCTCAATAATTTTCGTGTCTTTCCTTTTCTCTCTCTCTCTCTCTCTCTCGTATCTAAGCGCATAGAGACAATTATGTAATATGCGCTATATAAGAGTTGAACATTATTATTATGAAAGGAAAAGTAAAATAACAGATTTTTCTGATATAACCACACATCAAACCTGGAATTAATATATAATATGGCGCCGTCATGCTCATTACAGTTGATCAACTATAGTATTCCCACTCAAAATTAATTTGTGTCTCCTCTTCCCATCCCCCCCCCCTCTCTCTCTCTCTGAACAAGAAATTTATTATGCCTTTAACCATGTTAGCCATGTCAATTGACTCCTTCTGTATAAGAGACCCAATATTTCTAATATTCCTGAAATAGATATTCCTTTCTTCAGATTAGATAATAAAGTAATATACTAGAGTGTAATTTATTTCGGTCACCATCAAACAAATACATTAATGGCATAAGGGCGGTGTCGTGTACAATAACAAGCCAAACAAAAAGTAAAATAAAATATTTCCTGATATATCCACACATCAAACCTGGAATTAATATCTAATATGGCGCCTTTATCCTCATTACCCATCGTTCAACTAGTATATAAATTAGTATGTAAACACATTTTAGCTTATTGTTTTCGGATGATATAAAAGAATTACATTCAGTCATTCTTTACTCATTTACAGATTCAATTTATTTTTAATGAATAATTTATTCACGCCACAATAAAATCAAGTCACATATCGTAGCCCTGGAATATCCAACGTCTTTCCCGCTTATTTATTCATTCTCTTAAAAAAAAGAGAAGATTAATCTCCATTTGCAAAATGAAGGTTGTTCACTACTGCACAAGACATATATACACATTATAATACAACGTAATGCATGACAACACATAATATTGCAAACATGTCAATACAAGTCTTTGCTAGTGATAGAAGATGGCTGTTTTCGTACAAATCCCATGAACAAAGTCAAAGATCTCTCTTTTTTAACCCCCTCCCCCACCACCCCCAAAAGAAAAATATCGACACAAGTTTATCTCACTCTTCTTCATTTCGTGTTAATTTTTAACAGGGAGGCCCGTCTTGCCATTAAGTAAGCTTTAATAAATCAGAAGTGGTAAGAAAAAACGCTGAAGTTTGAGGGACACTTGATAAAGGACAATATACACACATTTTGGTTATGATCAATCAAACACACATTGGTTTCTTAGTGATTTCCCTTGTGAGCCAGCGCTCCAAGATGATATTTTATCATATCTGTGCCCTAGATCAGTGAGATTTTTTACACATCACTCTGGGAAAACATCTATTCTTAATTAAGAGTAAAACAATAATATCAGTATATTCATCTGTTTAGGCATTCTATGTACACCATTATTATCCTAGATGAAGACATCATTCTCTTGACCATAATACTTGAGATGGAGCAAAGAAATATTAATTTCCTAGAAACTAAAATTTGTACTTTAATGAACTCGCTTTGTGGACAAGCACCCTCACTCAGACGTGATGTACAAATCAACTTTAGCATTATTTTGACTCACAAATTGATTCCATTTCAAGAGAAAATTGCACCATTTAAGCCAATACTTTCAATTTATGTCGATAAAGGATCTGGCTAAATACCATTGAATACATAGGGTTTAAGCTCCGTGAAAAGCGCATACGGTACGTCTTCGAGTAGGCCCTCAAAAATGTGCATAGAAAACAACAACTATCGGCTAATGGACACACATATTTGGGGACGCGCGGGTGTGGGTTATGTGTGTGTGTGTGTGTGTGTCGGGGGGGGGGGAGATGTATGCTTATGTAGAATATAAAGAAGAGAGACTAGAGAAATACAGAAAATAAATAGAGGGAGAATTCAAATCAATCAGACTTTGGTTTTATTGCCAAAATAACGCATGACAAAAATCAGAAGACCAATGCTGTCCTAACTACAATGAAAGCACCACTATTGGAATATATTGTAGTGTAATACATGTGGATGTATAATTCGTAATAATCAGTTGTATATCATCAGAATGGCTTGAACATGAAATCAACGCCAGGCTAATGAAAATTACAAATCATGATAAAGAGCATTCGGACATTTGAACTGTACTTCAAATGATGAAATCAAATGCAAAGGGAATTTATTCACATTATAAGAGCCAACACTGAAAACAGTGGGGTAGGTAAAATCTACATTATTAATAGTATGAACAAGAAATCTATATCTTTGGTATATATATATATATATACAATCATAATATCATTTGTAATCGCATTGTGATAGTATTGAAAGAAAGGAAATTAGGAGATAGAGAGATAGGGAGAGAGAGACGGGAAAAGATAAAGAGAGACCATCAGCCCAAAATACAGTTTAGAGAAAGGCTATTATACATGCAGATACTTGCTTTGTAGAAGATAATAGATATACTACCGATAATCATAATTATTGAACGTGCATGCATTAAATCAAACTCTTATCATTTACGAACAATCTGTCTCTTACTTAAGATAGATATCTCAGTTCAGCAATCTTCAAAACATTCGTGTCTTGAGATTTTACGTTATTGACGTATTTAAATTGCCCGCGGTCACATACGTGCACAAATGTGTTGCGCGATGCATGTAGGTGAATAACCGATTCTTATAACCATCATCGGTAATACCAACAAGAATAACGACACCCAGACAATAACAAAGATAAAAGGTGATCGTCCTATTTGAACTAGCCCAGTCACACTGACGCACAAGGCCTATTGGTCGACACACACGGTGCTCGACCAATCAGCAGGCCGCTGGTTTGGCTAATTATGCACAAGGCCTAATGGTCGACGCACACGGTGCTCGACCAATCAGCAGGCCGCTGGTTCGGCTCGCCTGCTGGGCGGAAGCAATAGCGAGCTCAACCAATCAACGGGCCGCTGGCTCGGCCCGTCTGCTGATTGGAATCGACCGGTGCTGGCCGGCTGGACGGGAGTGTCATGGCGGCGTATCGTACGCATCCAAAATTCGGGGATATCGATCCCGTTGTCTCTGTTGAAATTAGGGACTTTTAGATTTTACACGACGAGAACGTGGACTGCCACGGTGACATCCTTTTAAGGTAATGTGACGTCCTTTTAAGACACTGCCGGGCACGGGCCAGTGCCCGGCAGTGTCTTAAAAGGCCAGTGCCCGGCAGTGTCTTAAAAGGACGTCACATTACCTTAAAAGGATGTCACCGTGGCAGTCCACGTTCTCGTCGTGTACAATCTAAAAGTCCCTAATATTGGGATTGAGACGGATATTGATAGCCTCTTTTACCCTCCGTGTGTACCAATGCCGTTCCTGGGAAAGGCACTGAACCCCGTCCCAGTCTGGTTGATGCTGGTTATCCCAAGCATGTTCGGCTACGGCTGAGTTGTCAGTTCGGCGGAGCCTGACGTCCCTCTTATGCTCAGTGATTCTTTCTTTTATCGGACGGGCAGTTTCACCGATATAGGATCTATCACATCCTTTGCAAGGGATGTTGTACACAATGCCGTCTCGTCTATGTGGAGGAATTGGATCCTTGGTGCGTGTAAGTTGTTGACGTAGGGTGGTATCTGATCTGAAAACCGTTCGAATGCCATGGCTCTCTAGGCGGCGCTTGAGTTGTTGGGAGACACCATCAATGTACGGCAAGACTGTAAATGTCTTGTATACCTTCTGATCCCTGGGTTCCGACGATCTCTTCTTGGTATTGTGTACAAAACGGCGTGGGTAACCGTTGAGACTCAGGGCACTGTGGACACAGATCCGTTCTTTGCATGGCTGTTGTGGACTTGTCACTATGCGTGAAGCTCTGTCAAATAGACATTTCACTAGACCTCTCTTCACCGATATGGGATGGTGAGAGTCAAACGCTATGTACTGGTCTGTGTGGGTAGGCTTCCTATAGACTGAGGTGGAGAGCCTATGGTTGTCGTGTCTATGAACTAAAGTGTCTAAGAATGCTATCTTCCCTTCACATTCTATCTCTGATGTGAACTGGATGGTTGGTTCGAGGCTGTTCATGTGTTTAAGCAGATTATCTGTTTCAGAGATGGGAACTATGATGAAGGGTGTCATCCACGTATCTCTTCCAAACACGAGGCATGCAAAAGAGGGGACATGTGTCCAACGCTTCTTCTTCGAAACTCTCCATGTATAGGTTGGTCACGACAGCCGAGACCGGACTGCCCATGGCTGCCCCTTCTGTCTGTTCATAATATGAACCTTTATACAGAAAATACGTGGATCGAAGGACAAACTCGAGGAGTTGAGTGAGTTGTTCCGGTGAGAGTGCGGTACGGGTGGACAAATTGCTGTCTGATTGTAAGCGTTGCAATGTAGCATTGCATGCGCCCTCAATCGGTGAAGAGTGAAACTGGGTGAAACGAGACCATGCGTTCTTGTGTACCGATGGTTTGCTCTGCTATGAACTCTGCAAACCACTCGAATTGGGAAACCGGTGAGCGGAGAAAGAATCTCTGCTAGGTACTTAGAGAGGTTATAGGCAAAGGAGCCTATGCATGACACTATAGGTCGTAATGGTACTGTGGGTTTGTGTATCTTGGGTAACCCGTATATTCTAGGAGGTTGCTTACATTAGTTTTTATCACCTGACGAAGTGTTGCAGCGGCGCACGAAACGTCGAGATCTTTTAGATTCATTATTGACCACATTGCGAGACAAACGAATATCACTAGCGATATTATTTTCGATACTACATCCGCAATGAGTAATATATTTAACAAGTGAACTTGTTGGAATCGAACGGTATGTTCTATTCTTGGGGTTATTTAACATTGCACTAATATTTATCAAGTGACCTTTGAAAGTTATTTGACGCTATCTTCTGAATCACTGTGAGCAAATCGCGAGAGTTATTCTAATGTAGGCCTATTTACATAGCTTATCAATATTATGCGTATATTATAGGTAAATGTATATTACATGACTGTTGTCCCACAAAAAAGTTATACAAACAGCGGGTGAGTATCGTTGCCTGAACTTATGATATCACATGATTCGAATAATACCGCACTAAACGTTATCAAACTCCAATGTTTGCATTTTAATCTTGATTCTTCTACAAAAGGGTCACTATAATATGCTTATTATCATCTTCATGGCAAACAAACATGATGTATACTTTGATCAGGCTTTGCAATTATCATAAATTACATCTTCCTAAGTAATCAAACTGACGGTAGAAACAGAGGCACTGTGTATTCAAACAAAGTATTTGTTACTCATGTTGACATAGAAGCTATATATTTCATGAACTGTTTGCATTCCTACTTTTGAAACTACATGTATAAATACTCTTTGTTATGTGACATAATCGTGTAGAGTAAAAGTATCAACTGAACAATCATGGTACTATGGTACAAATGGTAATATCCGTATTTCTAGATAACCACTCTTGCCACAAATTCCGTGACACCTCATTAGTACGTTACTATACCAAAGTGCATTTTTAAATAAATAAAACAAAATATTGAAGCACAACTTAATTGCTCTTGATATAATCGGAACGCTGATATTTTGCATCAATTAGTGATACACATTAAATGAGAATAATGGGAAAATTCCTGTGCAAAATCAGGTCCTTACCTACGTGAAGAAATCTCGATACTACAGCAACAATAACTGAATGAAAAAGCACTAAAAGAAAAACTCTTAACAGAGTGTTATCACAGTAATACTGTTGGAATAGACGTATGCACGATTCCACTCCAGGAAAAACTGCAACTTTGCACAATTCATTGAATGATCTGTGTGCGTCATCATTTACGAACCCATAGGTCTGGCAGCCAACATACGGTTTGAACCTGGTGAAAGGTCAGAGATTGGGCACGGAGAGCTATAGATTTAGCAAGAGATGCATCAGGGTTGTGTCCTTTCACGAGAGCCTCAAGCTCATCAACTCTTGCGACACGCTCAGGCAACGACTGGTCTTCACGTTGAACAGTACACTCTTCGGTGACTACAGAAACCTTGGCTGATAGGTTATCGAGGAAGTAATCCTGATACTGGATGATACCTTCAAGAGATTTGCAGAGCGATCTTTCATAGATGTTGCACTCTTCAACCATTTGATCTTTCCATTCTCGTAATTGTTTGTGAGCGCCCTCATAGACATTCGTCATTTCTTGCCTTCGTTGACCGATACTATTTTGAACCATGCCAATCTGCTCCTTCACAAAGGACGAGTAGCTCTGTATCACAGCAGTTTTCTGTTCTATTTTTTCCTGCAAAAGATCAACTGCTGCTTTGTGGCTCTCTTCATACTCTTCAATTCCGATAACCTCATGCCTGTCAGGGTGATGACCTACTTCCAAACATCTACAACAGATGCGAACTAGACATGTTATACACACGAACTGCTGCAGTTCTCGAGGATGTTCTGTACACGCAAGTTGTATTCTGATTTTCCCTGACGCGATGTCTCTAGCACTAACGAGCTCGTGGAAGACATTCTTCTGAAACCTTTTGTGCTGCTCAAGACAAGAGTCGCAGAGGAATTCTGAACAATACTGACAGTAAAAGGTAGCAAGCCCTTGATCATCAGCATCACACACGGTGCAACGTTGGCCAGGGGAAGCGCCATCCGTTGAATCTGTCGTTCTCTTCTTGTCCGATCTTTCTTTTAAATCTTCTACAAGAGACTGGGCAATTTGATTGGTTGGAAAGTAGGATACGTTATAGTTGGACACAGGTGCAACAGAGCGACACACAGGGCACGGTATCTGATCACGCCAAGCTTGAACGGAGTGGAGTTGGGTTAGACAATCTTCGCAAAATGTGTGTGAGCAAGGTAAAATCTTCGGCTTGGTAAGAAGACCCATGCAGATTGGACATATCAGACTTTCCCTTAGATGTTGCCTTGCAGAGGCCATTATGTTGACCTGGGTCTGGTAGGAAACAAAACAAATATTGAAATGAGCGAATGTGCCAACAACACTTCTCTGTCAATAAAGTTTGTTAATGATTCAATTTGTAAGGCCCGGTAATATAACCATTACACAAAAAAATCAAATCACTCTGATTTACCCAACCGTGAATGACAAACAGTAATCTCTGAATCACGTCAAAATGTGGAATACTCTATCAGATAATACACTAGTCTTACATTTTTCATTAGATTATTTCTATTCAGCATTATGATAATAATGATTCAATAATGTTATTTTGCCGAAAGAAAGCAATTTACATCTGTAAATTCTCATAATTCTTTTTTTGATCCAATATCATATGGCGTCCCACAGGGCTCTATTTTGGGGCCTCTGTTATTTTTTAATTACATCAATGTAATTGTAAATTGTTTCACTTTCTGTAAATTCAGACTTTTGCACACGATACGACCATTCTTGCCTCAGATAAAAAAAAGTTTTATCTTTTAACTCGTAAACTGAATCTTAACTTAAAGGGATAGTTGAGTTCTGTTGCAGAGGGCGCTACACACAATATTTTTTGTGTGAGATAATGACAAACTGAGTGTCAAGTTTGGAAGAACTTACAATTTAAATGACAGAATCATCTTTGTTTGATCAAAATCGGTTCAGAGACGGCTGAAATATCCATAAATATAACCATTTCTAATATTTGTGCGCTACCACAAATATTAGATAAATTAAACCAGCCGTTGAAAAAGCGAGATAGCGCCTTATACGTTTTATTGCAGCCAATGCCGATGTTGGCTTTTTGTTGGCTTTTTCGGGTTGGTTATAATACGCACAACCAGCCGGCCAGTGTATTGTTATTATTAATTAATTAATTAACGGTCACCGTATTTTTTTGAAAGTGGAGCTGAATTGGTATGATTGTATAGGCTAAATTTCACACATGTTGCGGTCTAAAATTACCTTCATAGCAATTTTAGTTCCTAAAAGAGCACTAGAAATGTCACTTAATAATAATAAGAGCAATAACCATGCACTTTGAAGGCATTTGCGGGTTTAAACAAGAACCCAACTATCTCTTTAAAGTATGAATACGACTGGTTAGTTTGCAATAAGCTGCCTTTGAATGTTTCTAAGACTAAATTTGTTATTTTGAAAAAAGCTAGGAACCTAAATCCTATATATGACAATCTCTGTATTTCTTTCAACTATAAATGAGTTAAACAGTAAAGAGTTTTGAATTACCTTTAAGTACATTTAGATGAAATCCTATCTTGGACTTCTCATATTGATTATATTACAAAAAATGTTTTTCAGAGCGTCGGTATTATAAGTCACTTAAAATTTGTTAAACCACTCTGTATTTTATTCATGTTATACAATGCATTTATTTTGCCATATATTATGTATTGCAATTCTGTTTGGGCGACGAAACGTCCCTCTTAGTTACTTATATTACATACACTTACAAACAAGGGCATTACAACTTTGCTCAATAATTCCATTTCTTAGCTCTCTCACAACCTTTATTTAGAAGATTTAATACTTTACATAATCATTTATGTTATTAAAAAATTACAAATTGTGTCATTGGTACAACGATTCTTCTCAAACTCCCTACCTCGAAAAAAACCTTATGCACTTACATAGTCTCAACAATGCGGTCCATACCCACTTCACAAGAAATTCTGATAAATTCCATCATTGGAATGCTGCTTCAAATATATTAAACAATTTTCTCTATTATGTTGGTCCTAAAATTTGGAGTTCCCTTCCTGCTTTTTTTACAGTCTATTCGATTTAATAATTCATTTAAAAGACTTCTCTCTCTTTATAATGCATTATTTATTCTAAGACCACATCTCTCATACCAAAATACACCCCCCCCCTTTTTTAATATATATTTTACAGATGCATCATTTTTCACTTGTAATATGGTATATACCTATACATTTTCTTTATATTTGAAAGTTATTATGTCAACTTATATGTAATTTGATATTGTTATCTGTTATGATATTCCATCTGTTATCTTTGTATAATTTTTATACCGTCTTGATGATGGAAATAAATGTCAGTTCAGTCAATTCAAAGTAATTGAATGATATAATCAGAAAAACAACATACAGCTGAACAACATATTGCATGCTTACCCCCTCACCCTCCCTTTTCCCGATACTTAAGTATGGTGATGGTGGCTAAGATTAAAGAGACCGCACTTCTATCATCATGGAAGTGACATTAAGCTTCCATGGGACCAGGAGACTATGTATTTGCATATTCTCCCTGCACTGCATAGTCCCACGCATTAACAATACATGTAGGCCTATGATAATATTGTTGGTACGTTAACGTATGTTCTCCCGTACAACATTGGCCTAAAACATGGCACCAAAATTTAGCAGGAAGTCAGCAAAATTATATCCCGTTATACTCACATCATGTGCAGTGTCTGAGGAACTATGTAGTGGAGTTCAACGGTTCAGCTATCTCTGTTCCCAAAATGCTCCCTTCGTTATCACCGTGTGCATAATAATGATCAAGGAACTTGTTCATTTCTAATTAACTCCATCTAGCTATATAGGCACAAAGGGTCCAAAGGCGAGATATAGAAATACAAACACTGTTTGGGCAAAACGATAAGCAGTCTATTGTAAAAGTAGCCACTTGTTCTGTAGTTGTCACGTGATAGTACCATGTATTATCATGGAAGATATGCATGTACATGTACGTCATTTAACGTCCGACTTTATCGTACCTTACATTCGATTTCATTATACGCTGGGATTGTGCGCTGGGTTTTCCCCACGAAAACTTATTATCTCTCAATTTCTCTCTTTCTCTCTCTCTACCTCTCTCTTACCCTCCCTCACTCGGTTTTCCCAAAGAACACTCGTTGTCTCTCCGTCTCTCTCTCTCTCTCTCTTCCTCTCTCTCCCCCTTCTCTCTTACGTCTCCATAATTATCTACACGTTGCGTATGTTATTGATAACAACTCGAGTTTTCAAATTTTCTGGTTTTGGTTTTTTATTTGTTTCACTGAAAAAGTATAGTTGTGTCGAATGTGAATGAATCCGTACTCATTGTGATTCAAAAGCATTATTTCAAGCTCCGTCCTGAAAGCCAAATATCTTTATTGATCCAGCCGATATCTAAGCTACAAAATACCATAATGGGCATCCTTATTCATAATACCATGACCATGCATAATCCTAAATACCCACCAAACATTATGATATTTCAGAAGTAGCTAGAATCAAATCATCCATCATTTGAAAAGAATGGGGGAAAATAGTTTCTCCCACAAGCAATATAAGGCAATAAGACCAATGCTGTCCTAACTACAATGAAAGCACCACTATTTGAATGTATTATAGTGTAATACATGTGGATGTACAGTTTGTTATAATCAGTTGCATATATTGAAAATGGCTTGAACAAGAAATCAACTCCAGGCTAATGAAAATTACAAATCATGATAAAGAACATTCGGACATTTGAACTGTACTTCAAATGATGAAATGAAATACAAAGGGAATATATTCACATAAGAGCCAACACTGAAAAAATTGGGGTAGGTAAAATCTACATTATTACCAGTATAAACAGAAATTGATATCTTTGGTATATATACAATCATAATATCATTTCTAATCGTATTGTGATAGTATTGAAAAAAAGGAAATCAGGAGAGAAAGAAAGAGAGAGAGAGAGAGAGAGAGAAAGACGAGGAAAGAGAAAGAGAGACTATCAGCCCAAAATATAGTGTAGAGAAAGGCAATTGTACATGCATATACTTGGTTTGTAGAAGATAATAGATAATAATCAGGGCCGTAGCCAGAGTTTGATGTTTGGGGGGCACATACATGTAATTGATCGACGTCCTGGGGAGGGGTCTATGAGGATGGGTGTGTGATCTTGGAATTTTTGGGGGCCTGGCTACGGGCCTGATATATATACTACAGGTTGTACCTATAATCATATTTTACACGCATGCATTACATACATCAAACTCTTACCATTTACGATCAATCTGTCTCTTACTTAGGCTAGATATTTCAGTTCAGTAATCTTCAAAACAGTACTTTCGTCTCTTGAGATTTTTCGTTTTTGACGTATTTTAATTGCCCGCGGTCACATACGTGCACAAATGTGTTTGGCTATGCAAGCAGGTGAATAACCGATTCTTATAACCATCATCGGTAATACCAACACGAATAACGACACCCAGACAATAGCCAAGATAAAAGGTGATCGTCCTATTTGAACTAGCCCAGTCACACTGAGACAAGACCGACAAAAAGTATTAAAAAAACAGACCAAACGAACAATGTCATATTAAAACCATAAAAGGCTAAAAAATCTCATTGATTGGAGTCGGTTTGAAATCTGTTTGGCGGTGTGACAGGGGTATAATGGATTTCAATTTCTTGTAGAACAAACTTGTGAACGATGCCTATGAAATACCGATTGATATCTCGATGTGAAGTTCTCCTTTTCATCCCCTACAGTATTATTGTTTGCACATCAATATTAAAAGATGTTCCCGTCGCCACAATACGACCCGACGGCACGATATGAAATCGAATGAGAACATGTAAACTTGTTGGAATCGAACGGTATGTCTATTCTTGGGGTGATTTAACATTGCACTAATAGTGACCTTTGAAAGTTATTTGGCGCTATCTTCTGAACCACCCGGATCATACACATGTATTTACATAGCTTATCATGCATATATAGGTATGTTATTATGACTGTTGTCCCACACAAACGTAATACAAACAGCAGATGAGTATTTTTGCCTTAACTTAAATCATATCACATGATTTGAATGATACCACACTGAACTTTATCTAACTCCAATGTTTGCATTTTAATCCTGATTCTTCTCCAAAAGGGTCATTATAATATAATAGCTTATTCTCATCTTCATAGCAAATATGATTACACTTTGATTAGGCTTTGCAATTATCATAAATGAAAATTTCCAAAGAAATCAAACTGACGGTAGAAACAGAGGCACCGTGTATTCAAACAAAGTATTTGTTATTCATGTTGACATAAAAGCTATGTAATTCATGAACTTTTTGTATTCCTACATTTGAAACTACATGTATAAATACTTTTTGTTATGTAGAATAATCGGGCAGAGTAAAATAATAAACTGAACAATAATGTTACTATTGTACAGATGGTAATATCAGTAATTCTAGACTGCTCTATGATTTGTTACAAATTATGTGACACCTCAGTATAAGGTTATCATACGAGTGCATTCTTAAATAAATTAAAAGAAATATTTAATCAAAAGTTTATGCTCTTAATATATTATCGGAACGCTGTTATTTTGCATCAATAAGTGATATTCATTAAACATAACGGGAAAATTCCTTGTGCAATATCGGGTCCTCACCTACGTGGAGAAATCTCGACACTACAGAAAAAAAAATCACTAAATGAAAAAACACTAAAAGAAATACGCTTTACAAAGTGTTATCAAAGTAATAATGTTGAAAAAGACTTATGCACGATTCCATTCCAGGAAAAACTACAACTTTGAATGATCTGTGTGCGTCATCATTTACGAACCCATAGGTTTGGCAGCCAAAATACGGTTTGAACTTGGTGAAAGGTCAGAGATTGGGCACGGAGAGCTATAGATTTAGCAAGAGATGCATCAGGGTTGTTGTGTCCTTTCATGAGAGCCTCAAGTTCAGCAACTCGTACAACACGCTCAGGCAACGACTGGTCTTCACGTTGAGAAGTAGACTCTCCGGTGACTACAGAAACCTTGGCTGGTAACTTATCAAGGAAGTCATCGTGATACTGGATGATACCTTCCAGATCTTTGCACAGCGATCTCTCATAGGTGTCGCACTCTTTAACCAGTTGGTCTTTCCATTCTCGTAATTGTTTGTGAGCGCCCTCATAGATATTCTTCATTTCTTGCCTACGTTTACCGATACTATTTTGAACTATGCCAATCTGCTTCTTCACAAAGGACGAGTGGCTCTGTATCACAGCAGTTTTCTGTTCTATTTTTTTAACTGCTGCTTTGTGGCTCTCTTCATACTCTTCAATACCGATGACCTCATGCCTGTCAGGCTGATGACCCACTTCCAAACACCTACAACAGATGCGAACAAGACATGTGATACACACGAACTGCTGCAGTTCTCGAGGATGTTCTGTACACGCAAGTTGTATTCTTATTTCCCCTGACGCGATGTCTCTAGCACTCACGAGCTCGTGGAAGACATTCTTCTTAAACCTTTTGTGCTGCTCAAGACAGGAGTCGCAGAGGAATTCTGAACAATTCTGACAGTAAAAGGTAGCAAGCCCTTGATCATCAGCATCACACACAGTGCAACGTTGGCCAGAGGAAGCGCCATCCGTTGAATCGGTCGTTTTCTTCTTGTCCGATCTCTCTTTGAAATCTTCTGCAAGGGACTGGACAATTTGATTGGTTGGAAAGTTGGTTACGTTATTGTTTGACAGACGTGCAACAGAGCGACACACAGGGCACGGTATCTGATCACGCCGAGCTTGAGCAGAGTGGACTAGGGTTAGACAACCTTCGCAGAATGTGTGTGAGCACGGTAGAAGCTTCGGCTTGGTGAGAAGACCCCTGCAGACTGGACATATCAAACTGTCTCTCAGATTTTGCATTGCAGAGGCCATTATGTTGACATGTGTCTGGTAGGAAACAAAGAAATTCTTGAAATGAGCGAATGTGCCACTTCCCTGTCAATATAGTTTGTTATGATACAATTTGTATGGCCTAGTAATATAACTATTACAAATTATAACTAATGAATCTGATTCACCCTACCGTGAATGAAAAACAGTAATCTCTACATCGCGTCGAAATGTGGAATACTTGATCAGATAATACACTAGTTTTACTATTTCACTAGATTATTACTCTTCTTCTAGATTATCTCCTTCAGCGTTATAATGATAATTCATCAATATTGCTATTTTGCCGAAAGGAAGACTTATATACTTAGACTTATAAAAAGGACATTACAACTTTGCTCAAATTCCCTTTGTTAGCTCCTCACAACCTTTATTTAACAGATTCAATACTTTTCATAATTATTTATGATATTAATAAATTACAAATTGTGTCATTGATGCAACGGTTCTTCTCAAACTCCCTACATCCAAAAACTTATGCACCTATTTAGTCTCAACAATGCGGTCCATATTCACTTCACAGGAAATGTTGATAAATTCCATCATTGGAATGCTGCTTCTAATATTAAAAAAAATTCTCTATTATGTTGGTCCTAACATTTGGAATTTTACAGTCTGTTCGATTTAATAATTTATTTTAAAGACTTTACAAGAAACATCTTCTCTCTTTATAATGCATTATTTATTTTAACACCACATCTCTCATACTAAAATGCAACCCCCTTTTTAAAATATATATTTTACGAATACACCATTTTCCACTTGTGCTATGATATATACTTTCATATTTGCTTTATTTTTGATATTGTTATATGTTTTGATATTCTATCTGTTAGCTTTGTATAATTTTTTTACTGTCTTGATGATGGAAATAAATGTCAGTTCAGTAAATTCAAAGTAATTGAATGATATGCATGCTTATCCCCCTTTCCCGGTACTTAAGTATGGCTTAATCCGAAAGGGTGGGTAGCGTCGCGTCGCGTCGTGTTAACTTGAACGCGACCATTCGTAAGCCCCGGTTTTGCCGAAAGGGTGCGTTGGATTGTTAGGGCGCGTCAGGTCAGATAACGCGACCAAATGGCACATACGGGGGCTTATTCCAAATGTCCGCGTTCAGTCCCATGCCAACAGCGCGCGCCTGTTACGTACGTACGTCGCGTACGTACGTGGTGTGTATGGTGGATATCGATCGCGAGCTGAGAGAGATGGACTGGAGAGAGTTAAGTTAGATTTTCTTTCGTCGATTATTTCGTCAAAACGAGGTTTTTTAGCTGAAAATCAATAATGAACTACAACTAATTGTAGTGGACAGAACTTATTGTCGCTCGCGTCCAGAATTTTTGGCCCCCAAAGCGTATTTCGACTCTTTTTGGCATTAACAAAAAGTTAAACTTAAGCCTAAGGCTAAGCCTAACCCTAAGGCCTTAGCCAGGCACAAGGGAAGCCCAAGCTATTTTGGCGTTCCCAGGCCCAGAAGCCCATATAGGCTCTAATTTTTTTATTACTCAATCAACCACTTTCATATTTGGCACATGGTCATGTGTCAAGCAGGTCAAGCTCTGCAATCATAAACATTTTTAGACTTGAGGTCAGACTATAAAAGTTTTAAAGCTGTTTTTTTGCCAAGTGGTAAACCGTAATTCTGTATTAAACTGACCTTGATGATCGGATCGGTTGATCGGATCGGCTGAGCTCAGTCCCATGTGTTTAACTTTGGCGTAACCTTTCAGAACTAACTAAGGGGCTAACTTAATGAGGCTCTATTAAATAAAGAGAAAAAATATAATTGCTTAATAAAAATGAAATAAAAACAAACTACAATTTCTGATTGGCGTAGCCAAGGGAGGAACGGGTCCGAGGGTGTTTGCTTAATAACGTGAAAAGAAAAACAAACTCTCATTTGTGAATGGCGTAGCCAATGGGGAAGAGAATGGGGGTTGCTTGATTAATACCGGTTCTATATTATAAAGAGAAAAGCGAACTATAATTATTTTATGATTGGCGTAGCCAAGGGGGGGGGGCTTGCTTAAGACAGGTTCTATATAAATAAATGGGATGGAATGGGGGAGGGGGCTTGATTAATTCAGGGGCAATCTTGCGCTTTCTGCCCATTTGTCCATCTCTTTGGGAGCCTCTTCCGAGCATGAATGAAGTCTAGGGGCACCGCCCTTTTAGAGAACCCCCTCTCAGCATATCATAAGATCGGGTACTTTGCCCATCTATTTAAAGCCCCTCCACTGTCTCTGAAGCCCGGAGGCTCTGTCTCACCATTGGGAGCCCCTTCCGAGCATGAATGAAGTCTATATGGGGGCACCGTTCAACTCTATGGTGACCCCTTCAGAAACCTGGTGGGCTCCGTCCTTCTTTTGGGGATCCCCCTCTACGCATGAATGAAATATATTATTGTTATGTAGACCTACTGTGCCGGACTTACCAGATGATGCCCGGTTTTAGGTCAAATTTTAGTGATGGTCGGTCAGCATTCACATCAGGAACTCCCTGAAACTTACCAATTATACAATTTAAAAAATCTAAATAAGTATTATGGTGTAAACAGGCGCCTCGGAAGGAATTTTAAAGTGGTACGTATACGCAGGCGCGGATCCAGGGGGGGGGGCCTTGCCCCCGCAAAAAGAGAGAGAGAGAGAGAGAAGGAAAATAAGGGAAAGGGAAAGAGGGGAGAAAGGGAAAGAAAGAAGAGGAAGAAGAAAAGAAAAGGGGGAAAAGAAGGAGATCGGGGGAGGCCGAAAGGGCCTTGCCTTTCAGGCTGTTACCTCCCCCTCCCCTCCCCATCAAAAAAATAAGAGAGAAGGAAGGAAAGGGAAAGAAAAAAGGAAAAGAGGAGATAAAGGGAGGGAAAAAAGAGGAAGAAGAAAAGAAAAGAAAGGGGAGATCAGTTGCAATTAATCCCCCAACAGCGTGTGGATCGGGGAGGCCGAAAGGCCCTTGCCTCTGCACCCCAGCAAACCTAAAAGAAAGAGAGAGAAAGGGAAAGAAAAAGGGGAAAGAAGAAAGGTAGGGGAGATCAGTTGCAATTTTTCCTGCCAACAAGGTGTAGATCGGGGGGAAGGTTCGGTGGGGGTGGGCAGTTGCCTCCCCCCCGACTATAATTCAAACGGGGTTTATTTCTAATTCGCTACCGGTGATTTACAAATGTTTCTGAAATGACATAATTTTCCGAGATTTTTCCTCACTTTTTAGTAAATTATACTTTATTTAACCCCTGAGCTTCCGGGGGCTCTGCCCCCTGGACCCAACCAATGGCCCTAAGGTGGACACCTGGATGCTAATCTGACGGTAATTTAATGCCTAAAACCCTTAAGCTTCTGGGGGCGGCCAATTATTGGCCTGCCAGTGTCATAAATAAGGTATCAAAATATGTTCATCTGACCATAAGTATATGCCTAAACCCCCTGAGCCTCCGGTGGCTCCGCCCCGAGCCCACCACGGGCCCTAAGGCTGGCCTCTAAATGCTTATCTGACCGTTATAAAATGCCTTAAACCCCCGAGATTCTTGGGGCTCCGCTCCCTGGACCCACGCCAATTAGTGTTCTGCCAGTGTCACAAATAAGGTATCAAAATATGCTCATCTGACCGTAATTAAATGCCTAAAACCCCTGAGCTTTAGGGGGCTCTGCCCCCTGGACCCAACCAATGACCCTAATGCGGGCCTCTGGATGCTCATCTGACCGTTATTTATTGCCTAAAACACCTGTGCTTGGGGCTCCGCCCCCTGGAACCCACACCAATTAGTGGCTTGCCAGTGTCACAAATAAGGTATCAAAATATGCTTTTCTGACCGTAATTTAATGCCTAAAACTCCTGAGCTTCTGGGGACCCCGCCCCCTCGACCCCACCAGGGGGCCTAGGGCGGGCCCCTGAATGCTTATCTGACCGTTATAAAATAAGGTATCAAAATATGTTCATCTGACCATAAGTATATGCCTAAACCCCCTGAGCCTTCGGGGACCCCGCCCCCTCGACCCCACCAGGGGGCCTAGGGCGTGCCCGTGAATGCTTATCTGACCGTTATAAAATGCCTTAAATCCCTGAGTTTCTTGGGGCTCAGCCCCCTGGAACCCACGCCAATTCGTGTTCTGCCAGTGTCACAAACAAGGTATCAAAATATGCTCATCTGATCGTAATTTAATGCCTAAAACCCCTGAGCTTCCGGGGGCTCTGCCCCTTGACCCCACCGGGGCTTTGCCCCTAGACCCCACGCCAAATTACGCTACGGTCTACCTAAAATACTTTAGCCTCTCCCGACCACTTTGAAAAACGTTAAGCGGGGCCTGCATGTAAGAGTGGGGTGATGCGGATATTTTTGTCTGCCCCCCCCCCACCAAACGTTTTTGCTCATTACTCCACTGCTGGTCACCATTACGTACCAATATTTGGCTCGCATAATTTCAAATTTGGGCCCCCCCCCCAAAGAAATCCTGGATCCGCGCCTGCGTATACGGTCAACGGATTGTGGGCGTGGCACAACTGCGCAACTGCGAGCGGAGAACCGCGGGGGGGGGGAGGGCAGGCGCGGATCCATTGGCGTGGGGTCCCGGGCGGAGCCCCCAGAAGCTCAGGGATTTTAGGCAATAAATTACGGTCAGATGAGCATCCAGGACGCCCCAAGCTCAGGGTTTTAGGTATTTAATTACGGTCAGATAATATTTTGATACCTTATTTGTGACACTGGCTGGTCACTAATTGGCGTGGGGTCCAGGGGGCGGAACCCCCAGAAGCTCAGGGGTTTTAGGCCATAAATTACGGTCAGATGAGCATCCAGGGGACGCCCCCGGAAGCTCAGGGGTTTTAGGCATTTAATCACGGTCAGATGAGCATATTTTGATACCTCATTATTTTGTGACACTGGCAGGTCACTATTCTTTCTTTCTTTCTCTCTCTTTCTATTTCTCTTTAATATACTGTAGGGGGAGCTCGAGGCCCTCGAGCCCCGTCGTTCCGCGGGCCCTGACATGTAGGCCTCTAAATAAGCATATTTCTTGCCTGACTGTAAATTTGGGAATTTTCCAACAAACGCATAAAAAAGTATAATTTCCTAAGAAGTGAGTAAAAATCTCGGAAAATTATGTCATTTCAGCAACATTTGTAAATCACCGGTACCGAATTAGAAATAAACCACCTTTGAATGTTATTTGGGGGCAGGCCCCCAAGCCCCCAAGCCCCCGTCAGTACGCCAGTGAGCCCCCCGATCTACACCTTGTTGGCGGGAAAAATCGCAACTGATCTCCCTACCTTTCTTCTTTCTTTTTTTTCTTTTCTTTCCCTTCCCTTCCTTCTCTCTCTTTTAGGTTTGCTGGGAGGCAAGGGCCTTTCGGCCGATCCACACGTTGTTGGCGTGATTTATCGTAACTGATGTTCCCTTCTTTTCACCACCCTTTTCTTTTCTTCTTCCTCTTTTTTGTTCCCTTTTAGCTCTCCTCTTTCCCTTTCCCTTCCTTCTCTCTCTCTTTTTTGGCGGGGGCAGGGGGAGAGGCAAGAGCCTTTTGGCCCCCCCGATTCACAACTTGTTGGCGAGAAAATTGCAACTGATATCCTCCTTCTTTTCCTTTCTTCCTCTTTTTTTCGATCCCTTTATCTCCTCTTTTCCTATTTCTTTCCCTTACCTTCTTTCTCTTATTTTTTTGATGGGGCAACAGCAAGGCCCTTTCGGCCCCCCGATCTCCTTCTTTTATCCCCTTTTTTTTCCTTCTCCCTCTTCTTTCTTTCCCTTTCTCTCCTCTTTCCCTTTCCCTTCTTTTCCTTCTCTCGATCTCGACCTCTCTCTCTCTCTTTTTTTTGCTGGGGGGCAAGGCCCCCTGCCCCCTGGATCCGCGCCTGGGGGTGTGGAAAGGGGGTGTCCCCCTCCCACTGTAGGGAGCTTTTGCAAATTTGGACTTTTGGAAATAATGCAATCTGATGCATACCTTGGAAGGAATTTGATAATACTTATTTAAAGAAATCATTACCATCTCCCCTCATGATAAGAGTTTTTATAGTTTTTATAGTTTTATACTATAGTCTACAAAACAATCGAATTTACACACACACCTGAAATACACTTACATCGTCCCAGGGGCGGATCTAGTTTTTTCCTCTGGCATTTTTTCCACTGGCATTTTTTCCACTGGCATTTTTACCTCTGGCATTATTTCCTCTGGCATTTTTACCCGACACCTCTATGTATGCATGGGCTTATGTGCGTGTGCATTCGTATGTGTCCACGTTCGTGTCTTTCTGTGTTTGACTTCACATAGTTATTTTGTGTGAAACAGTTTCAATAATAAAAAATAGTTCAAGCAACCTAAAAGTACTATAAACGGATAGTTCTGCTTCTCCATTTTGTTTAACACACTATTTAGGCAAAACCGGGGGGGGGGGGAGGGGGCGGGCTTTGGCCGGACGAATGGTCGCGTTCCAGTCAACCCGACGAGACGCGACACTCCCAACGCACCCTTTCGGCAAAACCGGGGGGGGGGGCTTTGGACGAATGGTCGGGTTCAAGTCAACGCTACCCACCCTTTCGGCATAAGCCCTTAAGTATGGTGATGGTGGCTAAGATTAAGGAGACCGTACTTCTATCCTCATGGAAGTGACATTGAGCTGCCATGGGACGAGGAGTATTTGCATATACTCCCTGCACTACATAGTCCCACGCATTAACAATACATATATGGTATATATTGTTGGTACGTCAACGTATGTTCTACCGTACAACATTGGCCTAAAACATGGCAACTAACATTTAGCAGGAAGTCAGCAACATTATATCCCGTTATACTCACAGCTTGTGCAGTGTCTCAGAAACCATGTAGTGGAGTTCAACGGTTTAGCTATCTCAGTCCTCAAACACTCCCTTCGTTTTCACTGTGTGCATAATTATGATCAAGGAACTTGTTCATTTCTAATTAACTCCAGCTAGCTATAGGCACAAAGGGTCTAAAGGCGAGATAAAGAAATACAAACATTGTTTGGGCATAACGATCGCAGTCTATTGTAAAAGTAGCCACTAGTTCTGTAGTTTTCACATGATAATACCATTTATTATCATAGTAGATATAGATGTACATCATTGAACTTCCGACTTTGTTGTCCTTTTCGGTTTCGTTAAACGTTGTGATTGTCCGTTGGGTTTTCCCAACGAACACTCTTTAGGGGCGTTCACACCTACAGAAAAGAGTGAGATTTATAGGGACTGTAGCATGGCAAATACTGGTTAACGCCATATACGTCTTCTTTTGGACAACTGCACGTAAACGAATGGACGGTATTCGGCAACTTAAGCTCGACATGGTCAGCGCGCGCTAGCGTTCGCGAAACAGACCGAAGTTCTCCTCACGCACGTGATTGCTGTGTTCGCGTCGTTCGTATTATACCCGATTGGCCCCGAGTCAGGCCACGGGAAAGACACAAAGTCTCGTCATCCTACACTCCCTTTAAAAAAATTTGCATCGCGATCCAAAAATCCCCCTTTTTTGTGCGTGTGGACAGAATAATTTCACTAATCTTCGCGATTCGCATCGCGATCCAATTGCAGTAAGTATTGCGATTTTTCAGAATAATCGCGATAGTTTGCCGAGCGCTGTGTGTGTGAATGGTATTGAGAATCAAAATCGATTTATTTAATCCCAGGATTCCAAGCGCGCATACATTGTCGAGATTCACGCATGCGCAGTTCGGATGTTCTTGCCGTCGAATTCTCCCTGTGTGCGAATCAGTGGCGGATCCAGGAGGGGGGCCTCCCTAGAAAAAAAACATGTAAAACACCCTTTTGGGGAAAAAGAAGATGGGCCCCCTCCCCTGGCGCTCAAGGGGGGGTGGTGCATTTTTTTTTTTCAATTTTCGGAGGCAAAAAAAAAAAAAAAATGTGCTCACTACCCTCTCTCTATTTCTGCCTCTACCTCTCTCTTACGCTCCCTCACTCTCTCTTTCTCTTTCCCTGTCTCTCTTCTATCTTTCACTCTTTTGCTCTCTCTATCTCTGAAATTGCACGCCAGGCTTTCCCCACGAAAACTTGTTGTCTCTCCGTCTCTCTCTCTCTCTCGCTTACTCTCTCTCTCTCCCTCCACCTTCTCTTTCTCTGTCTAACGTCTTTATATCTAAATGTTGCGTATGTCATTGATAACAACTCGAGTTTCTGAAGTTTTTGACAGGTTTTTTTTTCAATGAAAAAAATTAAGTGTGTCGAATGTGAATTGATCCGTAATCATTGTGATTCAAATCCATTATTTAGAACTCCGCCCTGACAGCCAAAGAGGTTTATTGATCCAGCCGATATCTATGCTACAACATACCATAATGTGCATCTATATTCATAATACCATGGGCATGCATAACCCTGGATACCTACCGAACATTATAATATTTGACAAGTAGGTAGAATGAAATCATCTATCATTTGAAAAGAATGGAGGGGGAGAATAAAGCAATAAGACCATTGCTGTCCTAACTTCAATGAAAGCCAAATATTTGAATAAAATTATAGTGTAATACATGTGGGTGTATAATTTGTATCAGTTGTATATAATGAGAATGGCTTGAACATGAAATCAACGCCAGGCTAATGAAAATTACAAATCATGATGAAGAACATTCGGACATTTGAACTGTACTTCAAATGATGAAATCAAATGCAAAGGGAATATATTCACATTATAAAAGCCAACACTGAAAAAATTGGTGTAGGTAAAATCTACATTATTACCAGTATAAACAATAAATCTATATCTTTGGTACATGTATTTAATACACAATCATAATATCATTTCTAATCGTATTGTGATAGTATTGAAAGAAAGGAAATCAGGAGAGAGAGAGAGAGAGAGACGAGGAAAGAAAAAGAAAGACTACCAGCCCAAAATATAGTTTGGAGAAAGGCTATTATACATGCAGATATTTGCTTTGTAGAAGATAATAGATATGCTACCAATATTCATATTGAACATGCATGCATTAAATCAAACTCTTATCATTTACGAGCAATCTGTTTCTTACTTAGGCTAGATATCTTAGTTCAGGAATCTTCAAAACAGTACATTCGTGTCTTGAGATTTTACGTTATTGACGTATTTTAATTGTCCGCGGTCACATTCGTGCACAAATGTGTTGCGCGATGCATGTAGGTGAATAACCGATTCTTATAACAATCATCGGTGATACCAACAAGAATGATGACACCCAGACAATAACCAAGATGAAAGGTGATCGTCCTATTTGAACTAGCCCATTCACACTGACAAGACCAATACAAAGACAAACAAAAGACCAAACGAACAATTTCTTAACCATAAAAGGCTAAAAATCTGTCTGATTGGAGTCGGTTTGGAATCTGTTTGGCGATGGGTATAATGGATTTCAATTTCTTGTAGAACAAACTTTTGAACGATGCTTATGAAATACCAATTGATATCTCGATGTGAAGTTCTCCTTTTCACCCCTTACAGTATTATTATTTACACATCAATATTAAAAGATATTCCCGTCTCATGTTCTAGCCACAATACGACCCGACGTGTCGGCACGACATGAAATCGAGTAAGAACAAGTAAACTTGTTAGAATCGAACGGTATGTTCTATTCTTGGGGTTATTTAACATTGCACTAATCTTTATCAAGTGACCTTTGAAAGTTATTTGACGCTTTCTTCCAAGCCACCCTGTTTCTGTTGTCTTATATATTTTTCTATTATTATTATACACTTATGTCTCATCTGTCAGTCGTCATTGTCTCTTTTGACCTTTCCAATATTAACCATAAAAGTGTCGTAACAATTTTTTCAAATTACGGATTTATAGTTGTATTATTACTCTGCCACTTTTTGGTAATCTATGTATATATATATATATATATATACACAGGTGTATATATATTTTTTTCTTTTTCTTTCAAGTCAATATATTTACATGTTACAAAAATTATGTTTGTCATTTTTTTGAGGGATCCACATTTTACAAGCTCTGCTTTTCAGTGGATCCCTCCATTTCCACAGGGTTATCTTGACAAATCTCTTAAAAAACCATTGTACTGGATATCTATGTATACTTTCTATTCCACAATTCTAAACCATGTAAAATGTATTATATTATTGGATATTGAATTGTATACTGATTTCTTGTCAAAATTACTGTTCTGTTGGAAATGAAAAAAATAAACTGAAACTAAAACTGAGCAAATTTCTCATAATTTCCGAGAACGCGAGACTTGTAGTTACATAGCTTCTTATTCGTATCTACAGTAGGTATATAATATGATTGTTGTCCCACACAAACGTTAAACTAACAGCAGACGAGTTTTTGCCTTAACTTATCACATGATTCGAATAATAACACTGAACTTTATCAAACGCCAATGTTTGCATTTTAATCTTGATTCTTCTACAAAAGGGTCATTAAAATATAATAGCTTATTCTCATCTTAATGGCAAACAAACATGGTGGATACTTTGATCAGGCTTTGCAATTATCATAAATGACAACTTCCTAAGTAATCAAACTGATGGTAAAAAACAGAAGCACTGTGCATTCAAATATAGTATTGGTTATTCATATGTACATAAACGCTATATAATTCATTAACTGTTTGCATTCCTACTTTTGAAACTACATGCATAAATACTGTTTGTTATGTGACATAATCCTGTAGAGTAAAAATATCAAATAAACAATTATGGTACTTTGGTACAAATGGTAATTAATATCAGTATTTCTAGATAACCGTTCTTCCTACAAATTATGTGACACCTCAGTAGTACGTTACTATACCAGAGTGCATTCTTTAAAAAAAAAAGAAGATATTAAAGCAAAAGTCTATTGCTCTTGATACAATCGGAACGCTGTTATTTTGCATCAATTAGTGATACACATTAAATGAGAATAATAGGAAAATTTCCTGTGCAAAATCAGGTCCTTACCTACGTGGAGAAATCTCGATACTACAGAAACAATCTCTAAATGAAAAAATCACTAAAAGAAATACCCTTTACGGAGTGTTATCACAGTAATAATGTTGGAATAGACTTATGCACGATTCCACGCCTGGAAAAAAAACTGCAACTCAGTTTGCATAAAACATTGAATGATCTGTGTACGTCAACATGTACAAACCCATAGGTCTGGCAGCAATTCTACGGTTGGAATTTTGTTAGATGACTGACGAATCCTTAGTCAACTGATATGCAGGGAATGTACATGAAATATCGATAAAATTTGAGGCCATATATTTTCTCATGAATATTCTGACAATAAAACAAAACGATCAAATTTAAACTTCAAATAATAGATAAGAAAAGTGACATAGATGTACTGTCAAATAGTATGCAAATCTTCACCAAAACAGTTTGCGGTAAAAGTACAGCTTATCTGGAGTACAAAGGACGACCTTTCCACCCGTGACTTCCTGCAAGAAGCACCATTTTCCATCTGGTTTCTCCATCTTCTGATCTGCTACAAGGGTCTGTGTGTACTCTAGCTCACTCGTGTACCGCTCGATACTAAACACTGCCTTACTGTGATCCATACAAGCCAAGAGGATGGTACCGTCCTGGCAAACAGAAGGGTGGATGTGAGAACCTACTTCCTTGGTGATAAAGTGTTTCTTATCACCCGCATCATCAATTATCCTTACCGAGTTGCTGTGAGTAAGAGCTAGGAGTCTGGTGCCTGACCCCATGACGGAAACATGCCATGGTTCATACCCATCGCATGGGATCTCTTTCTCTGCTTGCCCACCTCCTGATGAGAACCTCTGTATCTTCCTGCTCTTCCTGTAGTCAACGTAGATGCGATCATGAGTGTCAACTGATATCCCACCGACCCCATCTTCTTCTTTGCTCATGGTTTCGAATCGTCCATCGAGTTCCTCCCACTGTGGAGAGTACACTGTGACTTTATTATTTGTTTGGCGGACAACGCAACTTCCATCCTTTAAGAAACCTAATCCGCGAACACCTGCCATGACTTTGGACTGTCGCAATTGCCCCTCGGCCGAAAAGAGCTTGATGTCTCCATTCCTTGTTGCAATAGCTAATTGTCCATCGGGCGTCGCAGCCAAACAGGTCACACCTCCATCAAAATTCACTGTGTCTCGGAGCTCCCACTCCTTGACCTGAACAGTTCCAAGATCAAGACCCGTGGACCCTGCAGCTTTGTGGAAGGTCAGGAATTCTGCGCGGCGTGCTATAGATTCAGGGAGAGATGCATCAGGGTTGTCTCCTTTCGTGAGAGCCTCAAGCTCACTAACTCGTGCAGCACGATCAGTCAACGCCTGGTCTCCACATTGAGCAGTAGACTCTTCGGTGACTACAGAAACCTTGGCCGATAGGTTCTCAAGGAAGTCATCATGACACTCGATGATACCTTCCAGATCTTCGCAGAGCGATCTCCCATACGCGTTGCACTCTTCAAGCAGTTGATCTTTCCTTCCTCGTATTCGTTCGACAGCGCCCTCAAAGACATTCTCGATTTCTTGCCTTCGTTGATCGATGATATTTTGAACCATGCCAATCTGCTCCTTCACAAAGGACGAGTGGCTCTGTATCACAGCAGTTTTCTGTTCTATTTTTTCCTGCAAAAGATCAACTGCTGCTTTGTGGCTCTCTTCATACTCTTCAATTCCGATGACCTCATGTCTGTCAGGCTGATGACCCACTTCCAAACACCTACAGCAGATGCGAACGAGACATGTGATACACACGAACTGCTGCAGTTCTCGGGGATGTTCTGGACACGCAAGTTGTACTCTGATTTCCCCTGACGCGATGTCTCTAGCACTAACAAGCTCGTGGAAGACATTCTGCGTAAACCTTTTGTGCTGCTCTAGACAAGAGTCGCATAGGAATTCTGAACAATGCTGACAATAGACGGTAGCAAGCCCTTGATCATCAGCATCACACAAGGTGCAACGTTGGCCAGAGGAAGCGCCATCCGTTGAATCGGTCGTTCTCTTCTTGTCCGATCTCTCTTTGAAATCTTCTACAAGAGACTGGGCAATTCGATTGGTTGGAAAGTTGGATACTCTATTGTTGGACAGAGGTGCACTAGAGCGACAAACAGCGCACGTTATCCGATCACCCAGAGCTTGAGTTGAGTGGAGTTGGGTTAGACAACCTTCACAGAATGTGTGTGAACAAGGTAGAAGCTTGGGGTTTGTGAGAAGATCCTTGCAGATTGGACATTGCAGACTGTCTGTCAGATGTTGCCTTGCAGAGGCCATTATGCTGACATGTGTCTGGTAAGAAACAAAGAAATCTTTGAAATGAGCGAATGTGCCACCGACATTTCCTTATCAATAAAATGATACAATTTCTATGGCCTGGTATTGTAACAATGAATAAATAATCAAATGACCCTGATTTACCCAACCGTGGATCACGTCGGAATGTGGAATACTTGATCAGATAACACACTAGTCTTACATTTTTCACTAGATTATTTCTATTCAGCATTATGATAATAATGCATTAATATTGTTATCTTGCCGACAGGAAGCAATTTGCATCTGTCACTATATTCTCTTTTCAATCCATGCAATATCATATGGCATCCTACAGGGCTCTATTTTGGGGCCTCTGATATTTTTTTAAATCTCATATTAATTATATTCCAAAAAAAGGTTTCTCAGGGCGTCAGTATTATAAGTCACTTAAAATTTGTTATACTACTCCGTATTTTATCCATGTTATTTAATGCATTTATTTTGGCATATATTATATATTGCAATTCTGTTTGGGCGACGAAACATCCCTCTTAGTTACTCAAATAACATAGACGTAAACAAATTGGCATTACAACTTTGCTCTAATTCCCCTTTCCTTTCCATGCTAAGCTTCCTCACAATATTTATTTAAAAGATTTAATAATATACATAATTATTTATGATATTAATAAATTACAAATTGCGTCATTGATGCAACGATTCTTTTCAAACTCCTTCCTGCCAAAAACCCCATGCACGTATTTAGTCTCAACAATGCGGTCCATACCACACAAGAATGCTGATAAATTCCATCATTGGAATGCTTCATTGGAATTCCCTACCTGCTTTTTAACAGTTTGTTCGATTTAACAATTCATTTAAAAGACCTAACAAGAAAGATCTTCATTCTTTTTATAATGCATAATTTATTTTAAGACCACATCTCTCAAACAAAAATGCAACCCCGCCCCCTTATTATTTTTATTTTGATTTATCATTTTTTAAAGCATTTGTTTTTAGTAAATGTGCGCCTGGTGCATTCGATTGTAAAGTCTTATAGGCTCTTACGGATGCACTTTCATATTATCTTTATATTTTGACAGTTACTATGTCAATTTAAATGCAATTTTAATATTGTTATCTGTTATGATATTCCATCTTTTATCTTTATATATATTGTCATGATGATGGAAATAAATGTCAGTTCAATCAATTTAAAGTAATTGAATAATAATCAGAAAAACATTATACATATGAACAACGTATTGCACAGGGGTGGATCCAGCCGGCGGCAAGGGAGGGGGCCTAAAAAGGGGCCCACTTCGTGCGAAAATTTGAAAATCGTGCTGGTCGATTTTTCGCTCAGTGGGGTTGGTAGTGAGCACAATTTTTTTTTTTTTGGCACCCGAAAATTGTTTTCCCTACGGGAACGGTCATTTTTTTTTCCACCGCCACCCCCCCCCCTTGGGCGCCAGCGGAGGGGTCCCATCTTCTTTTTTTCCCCCAAAAGGGTGTTTTTACCTGTTTTTTTGCTAGGGACCCCCTAAGGGCCCTTCGTCCCCCTGGATTACACTGGTATTGCATGCTCACCCCTCCCCTCTCAAATCCCGGTACTAAACTCTAAAGGATGGTGATGGTGGCTAAGATTAAGGAGACCGTGCTTCTATCATCATGGAAGTGACATTAAGCTACCATGGGACGAGGAGACTGTGTATTTGCATATACTCCCTGCACTACATAGTCCCACGCATTAACAATACATTTATGATATATATCGTTGGTACGTCGACGTATGTTCTCCCGTACAACATTGGCCTAAAACATGGCACTAAAATTTAGCAGGAAGTCAGCAAAATTATATCCCGTTATACTCACAGCATGTGCAGTGTCTGAGGAACTATGTAGTGGAGTTCAACGGTTCAGCTATCTCAGTTCCCAAAATGCTCCCTTCGTTATCACCGTGTGCATAATTATGATCAAGGAACTTGTTCATTTCTCATTAACTCCAGCTAGCTATAGGTATACAAAGGATCCAAAGGCGAGATATAGAAATACAAACATTGTTTGGCAAAACGATAAGCAGTCTAATGTAAAAGTAGACACTTGTTCTGTAGTTGTCACATGATAATACCAATTATTATCATACTAAACTGAGATTCAACATAAGTGCAATCGGCAGTATATCAAAGCTGTACAGCCTATAGGAGATACACATGTACGTTATTGAACTTCGACTTTATTGTACATGTACCATTCAATTTCGTTATACGCGGCTGAGATTGTGCGCTGGGTTTTCCCCACGAACACTCACTGTATATCCGTTTCTCTCTCTCTCTCTCTCTCTCTCGTTATCTCTCTATATCTGGGATTGTGTGTCTGGCTTCCCCAAGAACACTTATTATCTCTCTCTCTCTTTCTGTCTCTCTCTCTCTATCTTTGTCTCTTTCTGTCTCTCTTCTATCTTTCTCTCTTTTTCTCTCTCTATCTCTGGGATTGCGCGCTCCCAACGACCACTCGCTGTCTCTCCCTCTCTCTCTCTCTCTCTCACTCTCTCTCTCTCTCTCCCTCCCCCTTCTCTGTCTGTGCATAACGTCTCCATATCTGCACGTTGCGTACGTCATTGAATTCAACTGAGTTTTCAAAGTTTTTGACAGGTTTTTTTCAATACAAAAATATAATTATGTCGAATGTGAATTGATCGGTACTCATTGTGATTCAAAACCAATATTTCGAACTCCGCCCTAAAAGCCAAAGAGGTTTATTGATTTAGCCGATATCTATTGACATTTCCATTAAAGGCATTGTTTAACAATGCCAAATCTGAGATGTATGACCCTTCGTGTTATCAGCGTCTGTGATATGGTGTAATAATGAAGCCCTAAAAAAATGCACTTCCGAAGATGATCATGAAGTGCCTCGAAAACTATAAAAGATTTGAGTGACCGGTTTTACCATACTCATTTCCCCAATAATCTGTTGTGTTATAAAAACCGGTGGGAAAACGGTTTTTGAAATTTCGAATTCCAATTAAAGATATCTTGATAATCAGACGGGCGATCGATCGGCTTGTTAACGTCATGAGATTCCTGACTGACCTAAATGTTTATAATTATGATTGCAGCATGAGCTAGATCCAGTATTTTGTTTAGAATCTGAGACAATGATAACCAATCCCTTTAAAACTGAAGTCGACGTTTAAAGCCCACCGCCTTCCCCTCACCCCCTCCAAAGCCTCCATACCTCCAGAGCACTACCTGTAAGCAAAGCACTCCAATTTATGGCCAATTCATGCAATATACGGCCAATTTTGACTTTTGGCATATTTATTATTTATTTATTAAAACATCTTTATACAGGATAACATGTTCTGGTATACTGTTTTTCAACATGGTCCTGTTAACATTAAAAAGCAATCACATATGATTTGTATAACAAAATCCAATCATTTAACTGCATATATTGACATTAACAAAGAAGGAAAAAATCAGAAATGTAAGTATCATTAGACATAACATAATACTGTATTATACATAATTATAATTACATCAAAAATACGAAAAGTACAATAGATAGATAAAATAAAACTTCTTATAAATCAATTCAAAAGTTTCAATTGATTGGGCATTTTGTATAAAGTGGGTAATGCCATTCCATCGTTCAGCACCGGAAAATGTAAAGGTTTGTTTGAAAATTGAGAGGTGGACTTCAGGTGGGACTACATTAAAGACTATCATATATTTTTACCAACATTAACAAAGAAATCATTCATTTTATCACTGTCTATACAACAAGATGATGAACTATCATTTTAGTCATGCCTGTAACCTGTTGCATTTCTTTCCATAATTTCTTACTATTATTACTATATTTCTGAGACACATCAGTGAAATAAGCCTTTTTTCTTTCATTTCTTAATATGTCAACATAATTCTTGCACTTCACATATTCACAATGATCATCATGAGATTTCGTTGAGTCAGATTTACTCTTCAAATGATCTCGTTTATACATGAGCTGAATAATGTCAGTAGTAATCCAAGGGCAATATCGATCTTTTACCCGTATTTCTTTAAAAGGTGCATAATCCACACTAATTTTCAAGAAAGTTTCTTTCCAGGATTTCCATGCCAAAGTCAAAGGCTGACAATTCAAAAATATTATTGGTTTTAATAGCTTCATGGAATCGGGGTTCATCGAATTGCTTGAAATCCCGGAACCGTCTCACTTTATGAATTTCTTTTGTATTCTTTAAATGATCACTCAATGATATATTAAGTACGTCAGTTAGAATATGTTTTTCAGGTATTGTGCTCAAAATGTGATCAGTACAAGTTGCTGATTTTGTAGTAACTCTCGTGGGCTTGGTGACCGATTGGGTTAATAGAAATCAATTCTCTAAGCAATATGAACATGATTATCATTAAGAGTTTCATTAAGTTTGTAATAAACATTGAAATCCCCGGGTATAAGTAATTCCGCATTTGTGTCATTTGCCTTCACAAATTTTTTCTGTGATCTTCTCAAATACTCAGCATTTGTATTAGGAGGTCTATATTATACAACAAACAAGTAACTTTGCTAGTTTCAGCCCTTGAATTTCAAGCCAGATTAATTCTAGGGAATTGTCATAAAGATCATTTCTCTCAATACATGATAAAGGTGCTTTTTGCATAGATTCAAACGCGACCACCTAGGCGACCATCATTTCTATCCCGCCGATAGAGGGAGTACCCATTTATTTTCAAATTTCAAATTCACTAGCAATAGAATTATTTAACCAGGCCTCAGATAGACATAACATATCAAAGTTCATAGTTTTCAACAAATAATGAATTTCATCAAGTTTATCAAACAAGCTTCGCACATTGAGATGAGCTACTTTCAGTCCTTTTGCTTTGTGAGTGTTCAAGTTTTTCATTTGCTTTTTAGGAGAATGTTTTTGTAGTGCATCAATATCGGCAAAGTGTTTCTGGTCTGATTTTTAGTTGGTTGGTATCATCTCTTGTTGTAATCTTCATAGAATGGAGGCAATTTTGGCGCTTTCGCTTTAACGCTTGCGTTCTGTGTGAAACTAATTTCTGTGTCATTGCCTTCGCGAGACGTGCGCCTCTCCCACTGTATCTCAAGCTGTATTTCTGCTATTTCTTTTTCTCTCTTTTTCAATTCTAGCTGTTCAGCTCTCTCATCTCTTGCTGTATTCTGTTCAGACCTCACAAACGACTTTAACTCAGCACTAAATCAAAACTTTTCACTTGCTTGAATAAGTTTCCCCAGATCCATCTTACCTGCATAACATGTATAGTTTGCATTATTTAACAAATTTGTAACATGGGTTACTGTTCCTAAAATCAATACAAAGGTTTGCGAGAGGACCCGGCTTCGACTCCCGGACAAGCCCCACAAAAGGTCACATGGTAACTCAAATAATTGGTCTGGCCCTGAGTGCTAGAAAAATACCTCTAAGCGAGTGTACCGGCGCGTACAGCAGATTTTTGAACTATTTTGAAAAAGTACCCTTTTTCTTGAAAATGGCCGAAAATGGACGTTTTGTGAACCCCTGAATGCGACACCGCGCGGACCGCGTCAAATCTCCCAAAACACCCCTTTATACGCGTTTTCTCGGTCACGTATGCTTGCAGTATTTATATTTGACTGAGACCCCCGGGAGAGCTAGTCGGGGAAATATGGTGAGGTCGGTGTAAGGTCGGAGTAGTGACCGTCTGAACGATGGTCGTGTTAGCTACGCTTACCTTTACCCCGACCGATTCACTCCTGGATTTATCCAGGAGTAACGCGCTAACACGACTAGAGGGTAGCGTAGGTTGATCGTGTGGTTGCTCTCACTTACACTCGGGAGTATCTGTGACCTTTCACGAGGGTTGTTTGTTTACAATCGAAAATGAAAATTAAATTTCGCACGGTTTAGATGCGGAAGGTGGGTTGAGGTCGACTATATCGTGCCGGCGCCACCACTTCCGGAAGTTACGCTGGTCGATGGAAAGTTGTGTTAACTTATCTAATCATGGCAAATTGGTCCGAGTAAGAGGGTGTGGACAACTAATGGTGTAAGTGAAATATACATGAGATATTTACTGCTGCAGGGATCAACTTACGCCGACTTGGAAGCCCCCGTCTGAACATGGCTAATGGCACATTCCAGACCTTCACTTCAACCTTCAGTACCAATTTACATATACTTCTTTCTTCAATTTAATACTTATCTCTTTCAATTGAGATCAAAGACACACACAAAATAAAGTAAATATTTATGTGCATTTTCAAAGTGACAATATACAATCATGATATAATTTCTAATCAAACAGACTGGGCATTCAGAAAACCAAATGAAACATTGCATTCATCGGCCGGTTTAATTACTTGGTAGTGTGGCAGAGACTGAACAGAAGGGCGATCGTTGGTCCTTTCAGCCCGAACCATCTTCCTGCGGCTGGTACTCCCTGTTTATACCTAAGGACCTTAGATGATGCATCAATAGAGAGGGAATCTTTTTCCTATTGTTTTCTGGAATCCGGTTACTCAAGGCAATCAGTTCATCCATTGAATAGTGAGTCATGACTGCTGGATGTGTCTTTTGTGAGGACCACAAAAGAGTCATCATAGGCAGGATAAGAACTGCTGGAAAGAGCACTTAGCACACTCCACTGGCTAGGGACAATGGCCTATGTCTGTAGAGCATGGTAGTTGGCATCAGAGTAATATGAAACGGACAAAACATATCTATGAAATTACACCATCCTGAAGTATGCAAACCAAAAAAATATATCCAAGTGATTTCCAGAGGTGAAGATAATTCGACCAAATTTATAAAATTCCATTAAGAAAGAGAATTCCAACTAGGAAAAAAGAGAGATCAAACACAAGCTCCCACAGGGACGCATTCTCTCTGATGTTCGTTGTTGCAATAGCCAATTGTCCATCGGGCGTCGCAGCCAAACAGGTCACACCTCCATCAAAAATCACTCTTTCTCGAAGCTCCCACTCCTTGACCTGAACAGTTCCAAGGTCAAGACCCTTGGACTGTGCAGCTTGTTGGAAGGTCAGGAATTCTGCACGGATTGCTATAGATTCAGAAAGAGATGCATCAGGGTTGTTTCCTTTCACGAGAGCCTCAAGCTCATCAACTTGTGCGACACGCTCAGTCAACGACTGGTCTTCACGTTGAGAAGTAGACTCTTCGGTGACTACATAAACCATGGCTGATAGGTTCTTAAGGAAGTCATCGTTACACTCGATGATACCTTCCAGATCTTCGCAGAGCGATCTCTCATAGGTGTTGCACTTTTCAAGTAGGTGATCTTTCCTTTGTCGTATTCGTTCGCCAGCGCCCTCAAAGACATTCTTAATTTCTTGCCTACGTTGACCGATGATATTTTGAACCATGCCAATCTGCTCCTTCACAAAGGACGAGTGGCTCTTTATCACAGCAGTTTTCTGTTCTATTTTTTCCTGCAAAAGATCAACTGCTGCTTTGTGGCTCTCTTCATACTCTTCAATTCCGATGACCTCATGCCTGTCAGGCTGATGACCCACTTCCAGACACCTACAACAGATGCGAACCATACATGTGATACACACGAACAGCTGCAGTTCTTGAGGATGTTCTGTACACGCAAGTTGCTTTCTGATTTCCCCTGACGCGATGTCTCTAGCACTAACGAGCTCGTGGAAGAAATTCTTCTTAAACCTTTTGTGCTGCTCAAGACAGGAGTCGCAGAGGAATTCTGAACAATTCTGACAGTAAAAGTTAGCAAGCTCTTGATCATCAGCATCACATACGGTGCAACGTTGGCCAGAGGAAGCGCCATCCGTTGAATCGGTCGTTCTCTTCTTGTCCGATCTCTTTTTGAAATCTTCTGCAAGGGACTGGACAATTTGATTGGTTGGAAAGTTGGATACGTCATTGTTGGACAGACGTGCAACAGAGCGACACACAGGGCATGGTATCTGATCACGCCGAGCTTGATCAGAGTGGACTAGGGTTAGACAATCTTTGCAGAATGTGTGTGAGCAAGGTAGAAGCTTCGGCTTGGTAAGAAGATCCCTGCAGATTGGACATATCAAACTGTCTCTCAGATGTTGCCTTGCAGAGGCCATTATGTTGACATGTGTCTGGTAGGAAACAAAGAAATTCTTGAAATGAGCGAATGTGCCAACGACACTTCCCTGTCAATAAAGTTTGTTAATGATACAGTTTGTACGGCCTGGTAATATAACAATTACACAAAAATCGAATGACTCTGATTCACTCAACCGTGAATGAAAAACAGCAATCCTTGAATCACGTCGAAATGTGGAATACTTGATGAGATAATACACAAGACTTCCATTTTTACGAGATGATTTCTCCTGCAGCGATATGATAATAATGCATCAATATTTATTGTTACAGTATTTGAATGATAATCAGAAAATTGAATAAACAGATGAGCAATGTATGACATGCTCAGCCTCCAGCCCCTCCCCCTTCCCGGTACTAAAGACATCATCTTATTTCCGTCTCCTTTTAATTAGACCAAGCTGTTTATTTGAGAGTAGGAGTTGATTTCAGCATGAGCAAAAGAAAAGAGCCGAGTTTGAGAGAAGAAAATGAATAAGTTTACACTGGATGGTGTTTACACTAAAGTTTACACCCAATATTTTACTCTAAAGGATAGTGATGGTGGCTAAGATTAAGAAGACCGTACTTCTATAATCATAGAAGTGACAGTAAGTTGCCATTGGACGAAAAAACTATGTATTTGCATATACTCCCTGCACTACATAGGCCCCTGTTACACATGCATCGGCTTTTAAAGCCGGCCCCGGAGGCGGCCTTAACCCTGCAATTTGAAGCCGCCTCGAGATCATCAAACCCCTGTTACACATATCCCGGGCCCGCAATTTTGTGTCTACACATAGGCCGGCCTCACGTCGCCTTTTCACGAGCTGACGTTGGGGCGCACTCCAGAAAGACAGAAAGAGAAAGTGATAGAATGATAAAAACTAAGAATAACATAAGAGAAGGTGATAGAAGGAAGAAACAAAGAATAACATAAGGAAAGACAGAAAGAGAAAGTGATAGAATGATAACAACATACAATAAGAGATGATAGAAGAAGAACAAAGAATAACATTAGGTAAGACAAAAAGAGAAAATAATACAGAATAGATAATGGAAAGATAGAAAAGAAGATGAAAGATGGAAAAACAAAGAATAACATAAGGAAAGACAGAAAGAGAAGATGATAGAAGGAAGAAACAAAGGATAGCGTAAGGAAAGATAGGAAGAGGAAATAATAGAATGATAAAACCAAAAAATAACATAAGAGAATGTGATAGAAGGAAGAAACAAAGAATAACATAAGGAAAGACAGAAAGAGAAAGTGATAGAATGATAAAAAACAAAGAATAACATAAGAGAAGGTGGCAAAGCGCGCCAGATGTATTATGTTGATATGTGATGACAGGTCACGTCACTTTCGCTTATAAGCCGGCGCACAGTGGGCCAGGGAGGAACCAAAGTGCGCCAAAACTCATTTTTGGGGATTTATTTTTTATAAATCCAGAGGAAATGTTTGGATTTCCAGGGATTTCCACTTAAATTTTATTACCAACATTTTCGCTGATGTCTAAGCTTTAAGTTGATACCAGATTTGGCTGCCCGATTCTGCCCGTTATTATGTTAGAGCCGGTTTCCTTGCAACATTGCCCCGAAAAATGTGTCTATTTCGGTCCGCGGTGTCAGAACTAGTGTCACACGCCCCCACGCGCCGTGATTTATGACCGCGAATCCTTCATGATTCAGCCGCGGACCCCCAAAACACATTTTTCGGGGCAATGTGGCAAGGAAATCGGCTCTAACATAACAACGGGCAAGATCGGGCAGCCAAATTTGGTATCAACTTAAAGCTTAGACATCAGAGAAAATGGTGGTATTAAAATTTAAGCGGAACTCCGCGGAAATCTAAACATTTCCTCTGGATTTATAAAAACATGGATAATTAGTCCATTTTTCAGTGAATTACCCTATAATATATCATGAAGATTGTGTTTCTATTAATTTTAACCCATTCATGCAACGAAATGAACTATCAGGAATATGTGGGAGAAATTTCATATCAATAACTTAAAAACTTCATGTTAAATTGAAAGATTTATAAAATAAGTCACTTTTGCACTAAAACTGTGAATATGTAGGATATTGCTGTTTGAAGGAGTAAATTTATACCCTTATTGTGCATACCGGAATTAATATTTTACCGAGGTATTCCTCAATGTATTACCTTTCAACTGGGCAAGAAAAAAATTGAAAAAAATAAATCACCAAAAATGAGTTTTGGCGCACTTTGGTTCCTCCCTGGCCCACTGTGCGGCGCCGAGTGCACTTTGGTGTTACACCTACTGATTGCGGGACTGAGTCCGGACTCGGGCCGGCTTCAAACCACATCCAGAGGTGGACTGAATGGAGGCGGCCTCAGTCCGGCCTCAGTCTGGCTTTTCAAAAAAGTTGACGTTACACATACGTCAAGCCGCCTCCAGAGGCGGCCTCAGTCTACTTCCAGAGGTATGTGTAGCAGGGGTCTTAGTCCCACGCATTAACAATACATTTATGATATATATTGCTGGTACGTCAACGTATGTTTTCTGTACAACATCGGCCTAGAATATGACACCTAACATTTAGCAGGAAGTCAACAACTTATATCCCGTTATACCAGGGAGTTGGGTACTCACAGCATTTGCAGTGACTGAGGAACCATGTAGTGGAGATCAACGGTTTAGCAATCTCAGTTCTCAAAATGCTCCCTTCGTAATCACCGTGTGCATAATTATGATCAAGCAACTTGTTCATTTCTAATTAACTCCATCTAGCTATATAGGCACAAAGGGTTCAAGGCGAGATATAGAAATACAAACATTGTTTGGGCAAAACGATAAGCAGTCTAATGAATGTCAAAGTAGCCACTTGTTCTGTAGTTGTCACGTGATAATACCATTTATTATCATAGAAGATATGTACGTCATTGAACTTCCGACTTAATTGTACCTTTCGACATCGTTAAACGCTGGGACTGTGCGCTGGGTTTTCCCCATGATCACGCATTGTCTCTCCGATTCTTTTTTTTTCTCTCTCTCTCTCTCTCTCTTTCTGTCTCTCTTCTACATTTCTTTCTTTTTCTCTCCCTATCTCTGGGATTGCACGCTCGGTTTTCCCCACGAACACTCGTTGTCTCTCCGTCTCTCTCTCTCTCTCTCTCTCCCCTTTCTCTGTCTCTGTCTAACGTCTCCATATCTACACGTTGCGTATGGCATTTTTAACAACTCGAGTTTTCGATGTTTTTGACAGGTTTGTTTTACTTCCTCAATAAAACAATGTAGTTGTGTTGAACGTGAATTGACCCGTACTCATTGTGATTCAAAACCATTATTTCGAACTCCGCCCTGAAAGCCAAAGACTTGTATTGATCCAGCCGATATCTAAGCTACAAAATACCATAATGTGCATCTATATCCATAATACCATGGGCATGCATGATCCTGGATACCTTTCGAAGATTATGATATTTGACAAGTCGGTAGAATATAATCATCCATCATTTGAGAATGGGGGAATTTTCTCCTACAACCAATAAGGCTTCTTAGTTGTAATAATAAAATATAATTAGGTATTGAGTCTCGTCTATATTCATATCCCAGCAAGCTTGTAGTTTTAAAAGCTCAAATGTCAAATTTGATTCCGTTACATCTTTGTTACATGACCGAAGAGTCAAATCGGGAGAAATATATAATAATTATAATGCGACTCTCAATAACTTACCAATTCCCCTAACAGGGTAAGTGACAGACAATGGTGTGTAGTCAATCATAGCTAACAATTTGTATTTTATAATTTTATATCAGCATCACAAATCATCTTTTTAGATACGAGGAACATTGACATATCCATTAAGACTAAAGTCGACGTTTAAAGCCCGCCACCGCCCCTCACCTTAACCCCTACAATGCCTAAAACATCTAAAGCACTACCTGTCAGCAAAGCACTCAAATTTATCCGGCCAATTTTAACTTTTGGCATATCGTTCGAATCTTTATAAATATGAATCAATGTTATCCCTGTCTTCATAGAATGGAGGCAATGATTCTGTGTACAACTTTTTCATTGCCTTCGCGAGACGTGCGCCTTTCCCGCTCTCTCTCTCAAGCTGTATTTCTGCTATTTCTTTTTCTCTCTAGCTCTTTATCTCTCTTTTGCTCTATTCTGTTCGGACCTCACAAACGACTTTAACTAATCACCACTCAATCCAAACTTTTTACCTACTTCATTAAGTTTCCCCAAATCAATCTTACCTCCATAACATGTATAGTTTGCATTATTTAACAAATTTGTAACATGGGTTACTGTTCCTAAAATCAATGCAAAGGTTTGCGAGAGGACCCGGCTTCGACTCCCGGACAAGCCCCACAAAAGGTCACATGGTAACTCAAATAATTGCACTTATACACATGCCATTACAAAACAGCAATACCCTCACTTTATTCTGGGTTTAAAAGAAAATATACCAGTCCCTGCTATGAGCAAAGACAATAAGTTCTGATATTTCAACCAACAATATACACAAGGCCCATGTAAATATCACAAAATCCCCCACTCCGGGAACGGAGAGACTGCATTCATGTTCCCAAAATCTCCGGTACAGGGGTACTTTTCACGCAACAAAGTCCGGCTCGTAATACACACAAAAAAATCGGCCCGTATTGACTTTACACACTGGACTTTAAATAGGAGGTGCTTTCAAAGGGAGGGAACATGCATACGCGTACCCTGAATAACACTGAGTTGGGGGAATGTAACCTCAATACTCTGAACTCCAAATTCTCCAAATCATCAAAACAAAAAGCTTTGTGCGTATTTATTCATTTCTCTTTTTTCACTTTTTCTCTTTTTTTGATAAACGATCTTCATTTGCAAAAAAATAATGGTTGTTCACTACTGCACAAGACAGTAGAATTACTCATCACCTCTGCTTTAAGTATATGGTCAAAAAAATACGTCACTCCAAGATATACGTACACATGATAATACAACGCAATACATGACAACACATAATATTGAAAAAATGAAAGTTGAAATGCAACTTCAAGATTAAACCATTGTTAATGTACATGTCCATACAAGTCTTTGCTAGTGATAGAAGATAGATGTTTTCGTATAAAGTCCATGAACAAAGATCTCTCTTTTGGTGACGTCACCGCCCCCGAACAAAAAAAAAAAAATATATATATCCACACATGTTTAAAACCTCACTCTTTTTCAAAAGATTTTGAACTCCGCCCTGAAAGCCAAAGACTTGTATTGATCCAGCCGATATCTAAGCTACACAATACAATAATGGGCATCTATATTCATAATAACATGGGCATGCATGATCCTGGATACCTTCCGAAGATTATGGTATTTGACAAGTAGGTAGAATCAAATCATCCATCATTTAAAAAGAATGGGGGGGGGGGTGAATAGTTTCTCCCACAAGCAACAAAGCAATAAGACAAATGCTGTCCTTACTACAATGAAAGCACCACTATTGGAATATATTGTAGTGTAATACATGTGGATGTACAATTTGTAATAATCAGCTGTATATAATGAGAATGGCTTGAACATGAAACCAACGCCAGGCTAATGAAAATTACAAATCATGATGAAGAACATTCGAACATTTGAACTGTACTTCAAATGATGGAATCAAATGCAAAGGGAATATATTCACATTATAAGAGCCAACACTGAAAAAGTAGGGTACGTAAAATCTACAATATTACCAGTATAAACAAAAGTTGTTATCTTTGGTATATATGGTATTGTGATAGTATTGCAAGAAAGGAAATTAGAAGAGAGACAGAGAGACAGAGGAATGGAAAGAGAAAGAGAGACTATCAGCCGAAAGTATAGTTAGAGAAAGGCTATTAGACATGCAGATACTTGCTTTGTGGAAGATAATATATATTATATTCCACATACTAAGAATCTTGCTCTACGATTGGTCAAATGTTAATCACGTGATGAAACATAGTTTCGCCCATCATTGATGGGAGAAGAAAGGTGCACTGTGTACTATCTTTACCACAGCAGGCGACCACGGCCACCGCGGTGATGTGGCGCGAATTACAAATTTAATGTTATACGTTGCGTATACGTACGTACGTAAGTACTGCATGCACTGTGCGATTCCGATGTTGAGTATAAAGCAAATAATCACCTTTTGGTTTCAGGCGATGGCAAATTATCACTTCCTCGGCGATCTGAATGTTTTCGCTATCTTTCCACAGCTTCGCTTCGGAAAGATAGCTACATCCAGATCGCCTCGGAAGTAATAGTTTGTCCCATCACCTTCACCAACGGTAATTATTTGCTTATACTACCGATAATCTTATTGTACATGCATGCATTACATCAAACTCTTATCATTTACGTGAGATCTGTCTCTTACTTAGGCTTGATATCTCAGTTCAGTAATCTTCAAAACAGTACATTCGTGTCTTGAGATTTTATGTTAATGACGTAGTTTAATCGCCCGCGGTCACATATGTGCACAAATGTGTTGGGCGATGCATGTAGGTGAATAACCGATTCTTATAACCACTATCGGAAATACCAGCAAGAATAACGACACCTAGACAATAACCAAGATAAAAGTTGATCGTCCTATTTGAACTAGCCCAGTCACACTGACAAGACCAAAACAAAGACAAACAACAGACCAAACGAACAATTTTATAACCATAAAAGGCTAAAAATCTGTCTGATTGGAGTCGGTTTGGAATCTGTTTTGCGATGTGACAGGGGTTTAATGGGTTTCAATTTCTTGTAAAACAAACTTTTGAACGATGCTTATGAAACATTGATTGATTTCTCGATGCAAAATTCTCTTTTTCATCCCTTACAGTATTATTAGTTACACATCAATGTTGAAAGATGTTGAAAGAAATTCGACCCGACGTGTCGGCACGATATGAAATCGAGTAAGAACAAGTAAACTTGTTGGAATCGAACGGTATGTTCTATTCTTGGGGTTATTTAATATTGCACTAATCTTTATCAATTGACCTTTGAAAGTTATTTGACGCTCCCTTCCAAGCCATCCTGGGCAAATTTCTCATAATTTCCTAGAACGCGAGTTAAGTATTTACATAGCTTCTTATTCGTATCTACGTATATTACATGATTGTTATCCCACACAAACGTAAAACAAACAGCGGACGATTATTTTTGCCTTAACTTAAATCATATCACATAATTCGAATAATACCACACTGAACTTTATCAAACTCCAGTGTTTGCATAATAATCTTGATTCTATTACAAAGAGGTCATTATAACGTATTTTTTTCTCATCTTCATGGCAAACAAACATGATGTATACTTTGATCAGGCTTTGCAATTATCATAAATGACAACTTCCTAAGTAATCAAACGGATGGTAAAAACAGAGGCACTGTGTATTCACATATAGTATTTGTTATTCATGTTAACATAAAAGCTATATAATTCATGAACTGTTTGCGTTCCTACTTTTGAAACTACAAACATAAAAACTGTTTGTTATGTGACATAATCGTGTAGAGTAAAAATATCAACTGGACAATTATGGGACTATGAATGGTAATGTCAGTATTTCTAGATAACCGCTCTTGCTACAAATTCTGTGACAGTATTACGTTACTACCAGAGTGCATTCTTAAATAAATAAAACAAATATTAAAGCAAAAGTCTACTGCTCTTGATGTAATCAGAACGCTGTTATTCATTAAATGACAATAATGGGAAAATTTCTGTGCAAAATCAGGTCCTTACCTACGTGGAGAAATCCCGGTACTACAGAAACAATCACTAAATGAAAAAACACTAAAAGAAATACCCTTTACGGAGTGTTATCCTAGTAATAATGTTGGAATAGACTTATGCACGATTCCACGCCAGGAAACTGCAACTCAGTTTGCACAAAACATTGAATGATCTGTGTACGTCAACATTCTACGGTTGGAATTTTTTTTAGATGACTGACGAATCATAAGTCAAGTGGTATGCAGGGAATGTACATGAAATATTGATAACATTTGAGGACATACATTTTCTCATGCATATTCTGACTATAAAACAAAACGATCAAATTTAAACTTCAAATAATAGATACGAAAAGTGGCTTGGAGGTACTGTCAAATAGTATGCAAATCTTCACCAAAACAGTTTGCGGTAAAATTACAGCTTATCTGGAGTACAAAGGACGACCTTTCCACCCGTGACTTCCTGCAAGAAGCACCATTTTCCATCTGGTTTCTCCATCTTCTAATCTGCTACAAGGGTCTGTGTGTACTCTAGCTCACTCGTGTACCGCTCGATACTAAACACTGCCTTACTGTGATCCATACAGGCCAAGAGGATTGTACCGTCCTGGCAAACATAAGGGTGGATGTGAGAACCTACTTTCTTGGTGTTGAAGTGTTTCTTATCACCCGCATCATCAATTATCCTTACCGAGTTGCTGTGAGTAAGAGCAAGGAGTCTGGTGCCTGACCCCATGGCGGATACATGCCATGGTTCATACCCATCGGATGGGATCTCTTTCTCTGCTTGCCCATGTCCTGGTGAAAACATGTGTATCTTCCTGCTCTTCCTGTAGTCAACGTAGATGCGATCATGAGAGTCTACTGAGATCCCATCGTCACCATCTTCTTCTTTGCTCATGGTTTCGAATCGTCCATCGAGTTCCTCCCGCCGTGGAGAGTACACTGTGACTTTATTATTTGTTTGGTGGACAACGCAAACTGTAGCAATTGTCCCTCAGCTGAAAAGAGCTTGATGTCTCCATTCCTTTTTGCACCTCCATCAAAACTCACTGTTTCTAAAAGCTCCAACTCCTTGACCTGAATAGTTCCAAGGTCAAGACCCTTGGGCTCTGCAGCTTGTTGAAAGGTCAGGAATTCTGCACGGAGTGCTACATATTCAAGAAGAGATTCATCAGGGTTGTCTCCTTTCACGAGAGCCTCAAGCTCTTTAACTCGTGCGACACGCTCGAGCAACGACTGGTCTCCACGTTGAGCAGTAGACCCTTCGGTGACTACAGAAACTTTGGCTGATAGGTACTTAAGGAAGTCATCGCGACACTCAATAGTTTCTTCCAGTTCTTCGCAAAGTGATCTCTCATAGGTGTTGCACTCTTCAAGCAGTTGAGATTTCCTTTGTCGTATTCGTTTGAGAGCGCCCTTATAGACATTCTCGATTTCTTGCCTTCGTTGACCGATAATATTTTGAACCATGCCAATCTGCTCCTTCGCGAAGGACGAGTAGCTCTGTATCACAGTAGTTTCCTGTTTTATTTTTTCCTGCAAAAGATTTACTGCCGCTTTGTAGCTCTCTTCATACTCTTCAATTCAGATGACCTCATGCCTGTCAGGCTTATGACCCACTTCCAAACACCTACAGCAGATGCGAACCAGACATGTGATACACACGAACTGCTGCAGTTCTCGAGGATGTTCTTGACACGCAAGTTGTATTCTGACTTCCCCTGACGCGATGTCTCTAGCACTAACGAGCTCGTGGAAAACATTCTTCCTAAACCTTTTGTGCTGCTCAAGACAAGAGCCGCAGAGGAATTCTGAACAATTCTGACAGTAAAAGGTAGCAAGCTCTTTATAATCAGCATCACACACGGTGCAACATTGGCCAGAGGAAGCGCCATCCGTTGAATCGGACGTTCTCCTCTTGTACGATCTCTCTTTGAAATTTTCTACAAGGGACTGGACAATTTGATTGGTTGGAAAGTTGGATACGTTATTGTTGGGTAGACGTGCAACAGAGCGACACACAGCGCATTTTATCCGATTACGCAGAGCTTGAGTTGAGTGGAGTTGGGTTAGACAACCTTCACAGAATGTGTGTGAGCAAGGTAGAATCTTCGGCTTGGTGAGAAGATCCTTGCAGATCGGACATTGCAGACTGTCTGTCAGATGTTGCCTTTCAGAGGCCATTATGCTGACATGTGTCTGGGAAGATACAAAGAAATCCTTGAAATGAGCGAATGTGCCAACTTTCAAAGTTTGTTCATTATTCCTTTTCTATGGCCTTGTAATTAATATAAAAATTAATAAATAAATCTGACTCTGATTCACCCTACCGTGAATGAATGACAGTAATCTCTAAATCACGTCGACACGTGGAATACTTGATCAGATAATACACAAGTATAACATTTTCACTAGATTATTTCTATCTCCTTCAGCGTAATGATAATAATGCATCAATATTTATTATTAAAGTATTTTAATGATAATCAGAAAACCGAATAATTATACTGATGAATATACCCTTCCCGGTACTAAACACATCATCTTATTTCCGTCTCCTTTTCATTGGACTAAGCTGTTTATTTGAAAGCAAGTTCATTTCTGCACGAGTTCAGCAAAAGAGTCGAGTTTGAGAGAAGAAAATGTATAAGTTTACACGGGATGGTGTTTACACTAAAGTTTACACCCAATATTTTACTCTAAAGGATGTTGATGGTGGCTAAGATTAAGGAGACCGTACTTCTATAATCATAGAAGTGACAGTAAGCTGCCATGGGACGAGGAGACTATGTATTTGCATATATACACCCTGTACTACATAGTCCCACGCATTAATAATATTTTTATGATTTACGTATGTTCTCCCGTTCAACATTGACCTAAAACATGGCACCTAGCATTTAGCAGGAAGTCAGCAACATTATATCCCGTTATACTCACAGCATGTGCAGTGTCTGAGGAACCATGTAGTGGAGTTCAACGGTTTAGTAATCTCAGTTCTCAAAGTGCTCTCTTCGTTATCACCGTGTGCATAATTCAGTTCAGGCAACTTTGCTCCAGCTAGCTATATATATAATATAGGCACAAAGGGTCCAAGGCGAGATATAGAAATACAACTATTGTTTGCCAAAACGATAAACAGTCTATTGTAAAAGTAGCCACTTGTTCTGTAGTTATCACATGATAATACCATTTATTATCATACTAATTAAAAGTGAGATTCCACATAAGTGCAATCGGCAGTATTAAAGCTACGCGTGCAGGAGATGCACATGTACGTTATTGAACTTCGGAGTTCATTGTACATATACCATTCAATTTTGTTATCATACGCTGGGTTTCCCACACGGACACTCATTGTGAGTCATTGTATCTCCGTTTCTCTCTCTCTCTCTAACCCTCCCTCACCCTCTCACCGCCGTAGCCAGAGTTTGATGTTTGGGGGCACATACATGTAATTGATCGACGTCCTGTGGAGGGGTCTATGAGGATGGGTGTGTGATCTTGGCTACGGGCCTGCACCCTCTCTCCCTGCCTCTCTTCTGTCTTTCTCTCTCTCTCTCTCTTTATCTCTCTATATCTGGGATTGTGTGTTTGGCTTCCCCACGAACACTTATTCTCTCTATCTCTATCTTTGTCTCTTTCTGTCTCTCTTCTATCTTTCTCTCTTTTTCTCTCTCTCTCTATCTCAGGGATTGCGCGCGGTTTTCCCCACGAACACTCGTTGTCTCCCCGTCTCTCTCTCTCCCTCTCTCCCTCCCCCTTCTTTGGCTGTGTATAACGTCACCATATCGACACATTGCGTATGTCATTGAATTCAACTCGAGTTTTCAAAGTTTTTGACAGTTTTTTTTTCAATAAAAAACTTAGTTGCGTCGAATGCGCATTGATCCGTACTCATTGTGATTCAAATCCATTATTTCGAACTCCGCTCTGAAAGCCAAAGAGGTTGATTGATTTAGCCGATATCTATTGACATATCCATTAAGACTGAAGTCGACGTTTAAAGCCCACCGCCACCCCCTCACCTCAACCCCCTCCGAATCCTCCAAAGCACTCCAATGTATGGCCTATTCAGTATCCTACCAGTTTTGACTTTTGGCTATCGTTCGAATCTTCATAGAATGGAGGCAATTTTGGCGCTTTTGCTTTAATGCTTGAGTTCTGTGTAAAACTAATTTCTGTGCCATTGCCTTCGCGAGACGTGCGCCTCTCACGCTCTATCTCAAGCTGTATTTTTGCTATTTCCTAACCCTATAGCTCTCTCATCTCTTGCTCTATTCTGTTCGGACCTCACAAACGACTTTAACTAATCACCACTCAATCCAAACTTTTTACCGGCTTTAATAAGTTTCCCCAGATCCATTTTACCTGCATAACATCTACAGTTTGCATTAAACAAATTTGTAACATAGGTAACTATCCCTAAAATCAAAACAAAGGTTTGCGAGAGGTCCCGGTTCGAATCCCGGACTAGCCCCCCAATGTCACATGGTAACTCAAATAATTGCACTTATACACATGCCATTACATAACAGCAATACCCTCACTTTATTCTGGATTTAAAAGAAAATACATCAGTCCCTGTTATAAGCAAAGACAATAAGTTCTGATATTTCAACCAAAGTATTAACAAGGCCCAAAACAAATATGTAAATATCACCAAAAGTTAACCTCTAGGGTAACACTTTAAATACTTTGAACTCCAAATTCCCCAAATCATCAAAACAAAAGCGTTGTGCGTATTTATTCATTCAGTACCATCTTTTTCTTTTCTTTAATATACGATCTCCATTTGCAAAATAATAGTTGTTCACTACTGCAAAAGAGTTTAAAAATTACTCATTACTGGTTAACGTATATGGTTAACAAAATACGTCACTCCAAGATATACGTACATATTGTACAACGCAATACATGACAACACATAATATTGCAAAAATGAAAGTTGAAATGCAACTTCAAGATTAAACCATTTTTAATTTACATGTCCATACAATTCTTTGCTAGTGATAGAAGATGGATGTTTTTATATAAAGTCTATGAACAAGTCAATGAACAAAGATCTATCTTTTGGTACCACCCCCACCCCAATAAAAATGTCCACTCAAGTTTAAAACCTCATTCTTTTTCATTTCGTGTTCATTTTTAACAGGGAGGCCGTCTTACCAGAGAAACGCTGAAGTTTGAGGAAAACCTAATAAAGGACAAGATACACACATTTTGGTTATGATCAATCAAGCACACATTGGTTTCTTAGTGATTTCCCTTGTGAACCAGCTCTCCAATAAGACATTTGATCATAATTATCTGTGCCCTAGATTGATGAGACTTTTTACACATCACTCTGGGAAAACCTCTATTCTTAATTAATAGTAAAAAAAACAAAAAACCCCAGTACATTCACCTCTCTGTTTAGGCATTATCTGTACACCATTATTATCCTAGATGGAGACATTATTCTCTTGACCACATTACTTGAGATGGGAAAAGAAAAGAAATGAAAGACAGATCGAGAGAGCTGGATTTGTCATTTTAATGAACTCGCTTTGTGGAAAATCACCCTCACTCAGACGTGATGTACAGTCAAACTTAGCATTATTTTGACTCACAAATTAATTCCATTTGAAGTGAAAATTGCACCATTTAAGCCGATACTTTCAATGTATGTCGATAAAGGATCTGGCCAAATACCATTGAATACACAGGGTTAAACTCCGTGAAAACGCATACGGGTCGTCTTTGAGTAGGCCCTTAAAAATTTGCATGGAAAGCGACAACTATCGACTAATGGACACACATATCTGGGGACGCGTGAGTGTGGGTTATGTGTGAGTTTGGGGAGAGATGTATGCTTGCTTGGTGGGGGAGATGTATGCTTGCTTAGTGGGGTGTATACTTGCTTAGAATTTAAAAAAAAAGGAGAGGTTAAAGAAAATGGATGGAGGGAGAATTCAATTCAATCAGACTTTGGTTTTATTGTCAAAATAACGCATGACAAAAGCTAAAAGACCAATGCTGTACTAACTACAATAGAAGCACAACTATTTGAATGTATTGTAGTGTAATACATGTGGATGAACAATTCGTAATAATCAGTTGCATATAATCAGAATGGCTTGAAAGTGAAATCAATGCTAGGCTCATGAAATTACAAATCACGATAAGGAACATTCGGACATTTGAACCGTACTTAAAATAATGAAAACTCACTTTATTCTGGTTTTAAAAGAAATACACCAGTCCCTGCTATAAGCAAAGACAATACGTTCGAAATTTCAACCCAAAAATATAAATAAGGTCCAACACAAATATGTAAATTTCATACACTTTAAATATAACATCGATCTCAGATTATCAACTCAAGACTTGCAAGTCTTGTTACAACTCCTACTCCTCCTCTCCTCCTTTGACTCTCTGGAACTGGTCCTGTAATTGACCTATATTTCCCCAAACTTCTCTATCTTTCATTTTTTTTATGTCTGACACATTAGGTCCTGAACTAAATTAGCTATATATCCCCAAATAATTCACTTCAAATCCTATGCTATTTTAACCTGTACAGCCCTGAAGTAGATACACATCTCAATACCCGGAAATCTGTACCTTCTTAATACAATTTCTGTTCAACCCGAAACTACTTTTGTTTGATTTTAAAAGAAACCACAATAATGTACATTTGTCATTACAAAGGATTGCCAGTGACGTTGACAAAAAATGTTCGTTCGCTCTGAGCTCCACTTTACAGCCCTCTATAACCATTGGCTCTTGGTTCGAGGTCGGACAGGGTCCCAACATCATGTCCAATCTCAATTGAAGAACTATTAAGAATGGCTTGGACGTATTGAGAACGAGGTAGAACTAGTTAAGAACGGGTTTAAACTGGCTACGGACGGGCTTGGACTGCTTGGAAATGGCAAATTTAACCGATCTGAACTTGATATGAACTGACTGTGGACGGGGTACAGACGAGATGGATGTATAGAGGACTGTTTATAAACGAACTTGGATCGTATTATAGACATTATTTACACATTCTACCCCTATATACCACAACCCGTTTTACGATTATCTAGGACGTTTCCGGAACGTAGTGAGAACTAGTTTGGTGTGATGGGGTTTATACTACTGCTAATTTGTGCTCGACCGCGTCACGTTCCTAGTAGGATCGAAGTATGGCACTTCCGTTCATAGTACGGCAATCAGTCCGTTCCTAGTACGTCCACCTCGTTTTAAGTACGTTGTCACTCCGTCTAATTGCAGGACGGGGAAAATTTTTAACAGGCTAAAAGTTCTCAAGCACCCTCCCATCCTAGCCAGTCCGAGCCCGTCCGTGAAGTTCTTAATCAGATCGTAAACAGTTGCTACTACGTTCAATTCCGTTCGCACACAGTTTGAGCCCGTTGGCAACGTTTTCGAAAACTTAGTGATGGGGGCTTAAGGACAAAGGCCTTTATCTGTAGAGCATCGTAGTTTGCATCAGAGAAATATGAAACAGATAAAATATATCTATGAAATTACACCACCCTGAAGTATGCAAACCAAGAAAATTTATCCCAGTGAATTCTCGAGGTGAAAATAATTCGACCAATATAATATTCCAATAAGTAAGAGAATTCCAACAAAGAAATGAGAGAGATCACACTAGCTGCAACAGGGACACGTCCTCTGTTGTGTCTCCATTCCTTGTTGTTATATAAGCCAATTGTCCATCGGGCGTCGCAGCCAAACAGGTCCCACCTCCATCAAAACTCGCTGTTTCTCGGAGCTCCCACTCCTTGACCTGAACAGTTCCAAGGTCAAGACCCTTGGACTCTGCAGCTTGTTTGAAGGTCAGGAATTCTGCACGGAGTGCTATAGATTCAGGAAGAGATGCATCAGGGTTGTCTCCTTTCACGAGAGCCTCAAGCTCATCAACTCGTGCGACGCGTTCAAGCAACGACTGGTCTTCACGTTGAGCAGTAGACCCTTCGGTGACTACAGAAACCTTGGCTGAAAGATTCTTAAGGAAGTCATTGTGGCACTCGATGATACCTTTCAGATCTTCGCAGAGCGACCTCTGATAGGTGTTGCACTCTTCAAACAGTTGATCTTTCCTTTGTCGTATTCGTTTGAGAGCGCCCTCATAGACATTCTCGATTTCTTGCCTACGTTGACCGATGATACTTTGAACCATGCCAATCTGCTCTTTCACAAAAGACAAGTGGCTCTGTATCACAGCAGTTTTCTGTTCTACTTTTTCCTGCAAAAGATCAACTGCTGCTTTGTGACTCTCTTCATACTCTTCAATTCCGATGACCTCATGCCTATCAGGCTGATGACCCACTTCCAAACACCTACAACAGATGCGAACCAGACATGTGATACACACGAACTGCTGCAGTTCTTGAGGATGTTCTGTACATGGCAGTTGTATTCTGACTTCCCCTGACGCGATGTCTCTAGCACTAACGAGCTCGTGGAAGACATTCTTCTTAAACCTTTTGTGCTGCTCAAGACAATAGTCGCAGAGAAATTCTGAACAATTCTGACAATAAAAGGAAGCATGCCCTTGATCATCAGCATCACACACGGTGCAACGTTGGCCAGAGGAAGCGCCATCCGTTGAATCGGTCGGTCTCTTCTTGTCTGATTTCTCTTTGAAATTGTCTGCAAGGGACTGGGCAATTCGATTGGTTGGAAAGTTGGATACGTTATTGTTGGACACAGGTGCAACAGAGCGACACACAGGGCACGGTATCTGATCATGCCGAGCTTGAGCAGAGTGGACTAGGGTTAGACATTCTTCACAGAATGTGTGTGAGCAAGGTAGAAGCTTCGGCTTGGTAAGAAGACCCCTGCAGATTGGACATATCAGACTGTCTCTCAGATGTTGCCTTGCAGAGGCCATTATGTTGACATGTTTCTGGTAGAAAACAAAGAAATTCTTGAAATGAGCGAATGTGCCAACGACACTTCCCTGTCAAAGTTTGTTAATTAAACAATTTATTTGGCCTGATAAAATAAAAATTAATAAATAAATGTAATGATTCTAATTCACCCCACTCTGAATGAAAAACAGTAATCTCTGAATCACGTCGAAATGTGGAATACTTGATCAGATAATACACAAGTCTAACATTTTTACTATATCATTTTTTATCGCCATCAGCGTTATGGTTTTAATGCATCAATATTAATTTGTTTAAGTATTATGATAATCAGAAAATTAAATATACAGATGAACAAAGTATAACAAGCTCAGCCTCCATCTCCACCCCCCCCCTTTTCCGGTACTTAAGACATCATTTTATATCCGTCTCCTTTTAATTAGACTAAACAGTTTATTTGAGAGCAGGAGTTGATTTCAGCATGAGTTCAGGAATAGAGCAGAGTTTGAGAGAATTTTGTTTTTAAGTTTACACTGGATAGTGTTTACAACTTTACACTAAAGTTTACACCCAATATTTTACTCTAAAGGATGGTGATGGTGGCTAAGATTAAGGAGAGCGTACTTCTATCAACATGGAAGTGACATTAAGCTGCCATGGGACGAGGAGACTATGTATTTGCATATACTCCCTGCACTACACAGTCCCACGCATTAATAATACATGTATGATATATATTGTTGGTACGTTAACGTATGTTCTCCCGTACAACATTGACCTAAAACATAGCATCTAACATTTAGCAAGTAGTCAGCAACATTATATCCCGTTATACTCACGGCATGTGCAGTGTCTGAGGAACCATGTGGTGGAGTTCAACGGTTTAGCTATCTCAGTTCTCAAAATGCTCCCTTCGTTATCATGATCACCGTGTGCATAATTATGATCAACGAACGTGTTCATTTCTAATTATCTCCAGCTAGCTTTAGGCACAAATAGTCCAAAGGCGAGATGTAGACATACAACAATTGTTTGGATAAACAATATGCAGTCTATTGTAAAAGTAGACACTTGTTCTGTAGTTTTCACATAATAATAACATTTATTATCATAGTAGATATACATGTACGTTATTGAACTTCCGACTTTATTGTACCATTCGATTTTGTTAAAGGCTGGGACTGTGCGCTGGGTTTTCCCCATGAACACGCATTGTCTCTCCAATTCTTTCTCTCTCTCTCTCTCTCTCTTTCTGTTAACGCCTCCACCCATACACATTGCTTTTGCGTAGGTCATTGATAACAAATCGAGTTTTCGAAGTTGTTGGCACCTTTTTCCTTCTTCAATAAATTGATATAGTTGTGTCGAATGTGTATGAATCCGTACTCATTGTGATCCCAAACCATTATTTCGAGCTCCGCCCTGAAAGCCAAAGAGGTTAATTGATCCAGCCGATATCTTAGCTACAAAATACCATAATGTGCATCTATATTCATAATGCCACGGTCATATATATTCCTGGATACCTTCCGAAGATTATGATATTTGAAGTCGGTAGAATAAATTCATCCATCAATTGAGAATGGGGGAAAATAGTTTCTCCCACAAACAATAAGGCTTCTAAGTTGTAATAATAAAATATAATTAGGTATTGCGTCTCGTCTATATTCATATCCCAGCAAGCTTGTTGTTTTAAAAGTTCAAATGTTAAATTTGATTTGGTTAAAACTTGGTTACATGACCGAAGAGTCAATTCGGGAGAAATATATAATCATTATAATGTGACTCTCCATAACTACCCAATTCCCCTAACAGGAAAGTGACACACAATGGTGTGTATTCAGTCATTTCTAACAATTTGTATTTTATAATTGATATCAGCATCACAACTCATCTTTTTAGATACGAGGAACATTGACATATACATTAAGACTAAAGTCGACGTTTAAAGCCCGCCACCGCCCCCCTCACCTTTACCCCCTCCAAAGCCTCCAAACTTCCAAAGCACTACCTGTAAGCAAAGCACTCAAATTTATCCAGCCAATTTTAACTTTTGGCATATCGTTCGAATCTTTGTATATATGAATCGATGTTATCCCTGTCTTCATAGAATGGAGGCAATGTTTCTGTGTAAAACTTTGTCATTGCCTTCGCGAGACGTGAGCCTTTCCCAATCTCTCTCAAGCTGTATTTCTGCTATTTCTTTTTCTCTCTAGCTGTTTAGCTCTCTCATCTCTTGCTCTATTCTGTTCGGACCTCACAAACGACTTTTACTAACCACAACTCAATCCAAACTTTTTACCTCCTTCATTGAGTTTCCCCCAAATCCATCTTACCTGCATAACATGTACAGTTTGCATTATTTAATAAATTTGTTACATGGATTACTGTGCCTAAAATCAAAACAAAGGTTTGCGAGAGGTCCCGGCTTCGAATCCCGGACAAGCCCACCAAGATGTCACATGGTAACTCAAATAGTTTCATTTATACACATGACATCACAAAACAGCAATACCCTCACTTTATTCTGGGTTTAAAAGGAAATACACCTGTCCCTGCTATGAGCAAAGAAAATAGCTTCTCATATTTCAACCAAAAATATACACAAGGCCCAAAACAAAAATGTAAATATCACCAAAATTTAACCTCTAGAGTTACACTTCAAATACTCTGAACTCCAAATTCCCCAAAACATCAAAACAAAAAGCTTTGTGCGTATTTATTCATTCAGTGTACCACCTTGTTCTTTTTTAAATAAACGATCTCCATTTGCAAAATAATAGTTGTTCACTACTGCACAAGATATTAGAATTACTCATTACCTCTGGTTTACGTATATATGGACAACAGATCACGTCACTCCAGGACATACTTACACATTATAATGCAACGCAATACATGACAACACATAATATAGCAAAAATGAAAGTTGAAATGCAACTACCAGGTTAGGCCATTTTTAATGTACACGTCCACACAAGTCTTTGCTGGTGATAGAAGATGGATGTTTTGTGTATAAAGTCCATGAACAAAGATCTCTTCTGGTACCCCCAAAAAAAAAAAAAAAAAAAAAAAAAAAATCATTATCTTGACCATAATACTTGACATGGGAAAAGCAAAGCAATTTACAAGAAATTGAAATGAGAGACAGATCGAGAGAGCTGTATTTTTCCTTTCATGAACTCGCTTTGTGGACAAGCACCCTCACTCAGACGTGATGTACAAATCAAACTAAGCATCATTTTGACTCACTAATTAATTCCATTTCAAAAGAAAATTGCACCATTTAAGCCAATACTTTCAATTTATGTCGATAAAGGATCTGGCCAAATACCATTCAATACATAGGGGTTGAAGGGAAATCCAACCTTGATAGCAAACTTGTCTAGAATAAAGCAAAACAATCAGAGAAGCATACTGATGAAAGTTTGAGTGAAATCGGACCAAAAATTAGAAAGTTACGAATTTCTGAAAGTTGCAATGATATACTATATGTATGGGCTCTTCAAATTGGCTGAATTGATAATGTCTATATGTGATGTAGTGGCGGACAACTTTCCCATTTGCTCTAATACACAAAAGGACTAAAATTTCAACTATGCATAAATGTATGACTCGGGATGGTCTGTTCTTTTTAGAGGACCTGTAATAATGTACTCTCCCATGATATATTCTGAGTAGTGACCCGAGGATGAAGGCACTTGGAAGAAAAACAGAAATAGGTGATATTTTTGTACGCGACAAATAGGAGAGTAATCCGTCACTTCGTCACAATCCACTGACAAAATTGCCGATTTGATATTCGCGCAGCTCTAGTGATCTCCTATTTCAAACACTCATAACTTTCTTAATATTGGTCCGATTTATTTCAAACTTTGGCCATTCTGTTTCTCTGATTTTTCTGCTTTCATTCAGATGAACTTATTAGAAAAGTTGGATTGCCCTTTAAGCTCCGTTAAAACGCATACGGATCGTCTTTGAATAGGCCCTTAAAAATTTGCATGGAAAGAGACAACTATCGACTAATGGACACACATATTTGGGGATGCGTTGGTGTGGGTCATGTGTGTGGCTGGGATGAATGCTTGTGAGAATATAAAGAGAAGAGGCTAGATAAATAAAGGAAATGTATAGAGGGAGAATTCAAATCAATCAGACTTCGGTTTTATTGTCAAAATAACGCATGACAAAAGTCAAAAGACCAATGCTGTCCTAACTACAATAAAAGCACATCTATTTGAATGTATTGTAGTGTAATGCACGTGGATGTACGATTCGTAATAATCAGTTGTATATAATCATTATGGCTTGAAAATGAAATCAATGCTAAACTAGGCTAATGAAATTACAAATCACGATAAAGAACATTCGGACATTTGAGCAGTACTTAAAATAATGAAAACAGCAATACCTTCACTTTATTCTGGTTTTAAAAGAAAATACACCAGTCCCTGCTATAAGCAAAGAAAATACGTTCTGAAATTTCAACCCAAAAATATAAACAAGGCCCAACACAAATATGTAAATATCATTCACTTCAAATGTAACATCAAAATCAGATTATCAACTCAAGACTTCCAAGTCTTGTTACAACTCCTACTCCTCCTCTCCTGCTTTGACTTTCTGGAACTTGGTCCTGTAATCGACGGTTGACCCATATTCCCCCACACTTCTATAGCTTTCCTTTTTATGTCTGACACACAACTCAATTCACTGGGACAAGGTCCTGAACTAACCTAGCTATATCCCCAAATAATTCACTTCGCATCCTATGCTCTTTGGACCTGTACAGACCTGAAGTAGATACACATCTTAGTACTATTTCTTTTCAACCAGAAACTTTTTTTTGTTTCATTTAAAAAGAAACCATAATCATTATTGTACATTTGTCATTACAGAAGAAAGAAAAAGAATGTCCAACCTCATTTTCAAAAAGAAAGTCTACTCTGCGCCAGAGAGTCTCTAAGAAGTATTACGCATGACTCTCTTTAAATTATGTTCAAGTCAGTCAATGTCAATCCAAATACTCTTCGGAAATGATCCGAATTAACTGTAAGACGTGTCTTAGGACAACCGACACATCCAAAACGTATATCATTCAACTATGATAATCAATTTTGCTTGTAGTTATAACTCATTTCGTCTTCACTACTGTTCCACGATTTCTTTCGCTGGATGTCTCAAAAGTTTCATTTGTAGCAAAATCAACATGGTATGATACAGCTCACTATTAAATGTTCCCGAGTCATTGCCGGTGACACTGAAAAAATGTCCGTTTGTTCTTACGAAAGGTTGAACTCCACTTTACAGGCCTCTAAAATCAGTGACTCTTTGTTCTTGAGGTCGGACGTGGTCCCAACATCATGTGCCATATAAATTTAAGAATCCATGCATACATTTTCTAGTCTTTGTCCATACCATAAAAATTAAATTGACATATATATATACTCATTCATTTTATTTATATAGAACGACTGGCATCAAACTAACTTTCACAACCCAGTACTACAAAATATTTCTCTTTTCCTTTCTATATTAGAGATAAGCCACTAAATCAAACCTAATCTCATAGCTTCATTTCTCTGAATTTTTTTAATGTCATCATACAAGAACAAATAACCAAGTGATTCAATGTGAAATATTACATTCAAATCGCTTACCGATGGTCCTGTATTAAAAAAACAAAAAAATATCAGCCATTTCTGCTAAACAGAACCAAAGCCGTCTGTCTCTTGACTTTAAAAAAGCTCAGCTAAATCTCAGACTGTACCAGCTCTCTACACGACATGTGCAGAACCCGAAACAGGTGCTTAGTCATACCTTCCTATATATTTATCAACACAATACTGGGCCAGCACAATAATCCCTGGCATAACCGAATTAATTAACTCTCTACCGTCAATTGCACATTCAAGACCTTCACTTCAACATTCATTACCAATTTACATATACTTCTTTCTTCAATTTAATACTTTTCTCTCTCAATTGAGATAAAAGACACAAACAAAATAAAATAAGAATTTATATGCATTTTCAAAGTGGTTATAAACAATCATAATAAATATCGGGCTCCGCCGGCAAACAAGTCACACCTTCATCCCTGGTTTCTCGAAGCTCCCACTCCTTGACCTGAACAGTTCCAAGGTCAAGACCCTTGGACTCTGCGGCTTGTTTAAAGGTCAGGAATTCTGCACGGAGTGCTATAGATCTAAGAAGACGTTCATCAGGGTCGTCTCCTTCCACGAGAGCCTCAAGCTCATTGACTCGTGTGACACGCTCACGCAACGACTGGTCTTCACGTTGAGCAGTAGACCCTTCGATGACTACAGAAACCTTGGCTGATAGGTATTCAAGGAAGTCATCTCGACACTCGATCATTCCTTCCAGCTCTTCGCAGAGCGATCTCTCATAGGTGTTGCACTCTTCAAGCAGTTGTTCTTTCCTCTTTTTTATTCGTTTGAAAGCGCCCTTATAGACATTCTTGATTTCTTGCCTTCGTTGACCGATAATATTTTGAACCATGCCAATCTCCTCATTCACGAAGGACGATTGGCTCTGTATCAAAGCAGTTTTCTGTTCTATTTTTACCTGCAAAAGATTTACTGCTGCTTTGTGGCTCTCTTCATACTCTTCAATTCCGATGACCTCATGCCTGTCAGGCTGATGACCCACTTCCAGACACCTACAGCAGATGCGGACTAGACATGTGATACACACGAACTGCTGCAGTTCTTGAGGATGTTCTGTACACGCAAGTCGTATTCTGATTTCCCCTGACGCGATGTCTCTAGCACTAACGAGCTCGTGGAAGACATTCTTCTTAAACCTTTTGTGCTGCTCAAGACAAGAGTCGCAGAGGAATTCTGAACAATTCTGACAGTAAAAGGAAGCAAGCCCTTGATCATCAGCATCACACACGGTGCAACGTTGGCCAGAGGAAGCACCTTCCGTTGAATCGGTCGTTCTCTTCTTTTCCGATCTCTCTTTGAAATCTTCTGCAAGGGACTGGGCAATTTGATTGGTTGGAAAGTTCGATACGTTATTGTTGGACACAGGTGCAACAGAGCGACACACAGCGCACTTTATCCAATTACCCAGAGCTTGAGTCGAGTGGAGTTGGGTTAGACAACCTTCGCAGAATGTGTGTGAGCAAGGTAGAAGTTTTGGCTTGGTGAGAAGATCCATGCAGATTGGACATTGCAGACTGTCTGTCAGATGTTGCCTTGCAGAGGCCATTATGTTGACCTATGTCTGGGAAGATACAAAGAAATTCTTGAAATGAGCGAATGTGCTAACGACACTTCCCTGTCAAAGTTTGTTAATTAATCAATTTATTTGGCCTGGTAAAATAACAATTAATAAATAAATGTAACGATTCTAATTCACCCCACTGTGAATGAAAAACAGTAATCTCTGAATCACGTCAAAATGTGGAATACTTGATCAGATAATACTCAAGTCTAACATTTTTCATTTTTATCTCCATCAGCGTTTTGGTTTTAATGCATCAATATTAATTGTTGAAGTATTTGAATGATAATCAGAAAATTAAATATAAAGATGAACAATGTATTACAAGCTCAGCCTCCATCTTCACCCCCCCCCCCTTTTCCGGTACTTAAGACATCATCTTATGTCGTTTCCTTTTAATTAGACTAAACAGTTTATTTGAGAGCAGAAGTTGATTTAAGCATAAGTTCAAAAAAGAATAGACTTTGAGAGAAGAAAATTGTACAAGTTTACACTGGATAGTGCTTACACTAAAGTTTACACCCAATATTTTACTCTAAAGGATGGTGATGGTGGCTAAGATTAAGGAGACCGTACTTCAGTCACCATGGAAATGATATACGAGGGTGTTCGATACTCACAGTATGTGCAGTGTCTGAGGAACCATGTAGTGTAGTTCAACAGTTTAGCTATACCAGTTCTCAAAAATTCTCCCTTCGTTATCATGATCACCGTGTGCATAATTGTGATCAAGGAACTTGTTCATTTCTAATTAACTCCTGCTAGCTATAGGCACAAAGGGTCCAAAGGCGAGATGTAGACATACAACCATTGTTTGGATAAATAAGCAGTCTATTGTAAAAGTAGACACTTGTTCTGTAGTTTTCACAGGATAATACCATTTATTATCATAGTAGATATATATATGTAGTACGTCATTGAACTTCCCATTTTATTGTACCATTCGATCTCGCTAAACGCTGGGACTGTGCGCTGGTTTTTCCCCAACGAACATCTGTTTCTCTCTCCCTCTCTCTCTCTCTTTCTGTTAACGACTCCATCTCTACACGTTGCCGTTGTGTAGGTCATTGATAACAAATCGAGTTTTCGAAGTTGTTGGCACCTTTTTCCTTCTTCAATAAATTGATAAATTGATAGAAAACCTTTATTTCGATCTCCGCCCTCAAAGCCAAAGAGGTTAATTGATCCAGCCGATATCTAAGCTACAAAATACCATAATGTGCATCTATATTCATAATACCATGGGCATGCATGATCCTGGGTACCTTCCGAAGATTATGATACTTGTCAAGGAGGTAGAATATAATAATCCATCATTTTAGAATGGAGGGAAATAGTTTCTCCCACAAACAATATGGCTTCTAAGTTGTAATAATAAAATATAATTAGGTATTGAATCTTGTCTATATTCATATCCCAGCAAGCTTCTATTTTTAAAAGCTCAAATGTTAAATTTGATTCTGTTAAATCTTGCTTACATGACCGAAGAGTCGATTCGGGAGAAATATATAATCATTATAACGCGACTCTCAATTACAACACAATTCCCCTAACAGGAAGAGGGAGATTGAGAGGCAATAATGTGTATTCAGTCATTTATTACAACTTGTATTTTATAATTTTATTTCAGCATCACAACTTATCTTTTAAATGGGTATTAATATTATCTAAAAACATTTGAATTCATGCGCTGAATAATCAAAACCATATTACATTTAAGTATGTGAATTGTGATTATGTGAATTATCATAATTGCCTGTATTGTAACCATGAGGAGGCGAGTTGGCTCAGTCGGTAAAGCGTCTGCCTGCCGAACCTAAGATCTCGGGTTCGAATCCAACCTAGGCAAATAACTGAAGCCTGCGTTGTGTGTTAACGTGCCCATCCCTTGTTTCACAGACGAAGGCTATGTTAAGTGGAAAACACTCCGTCCCTCGGATAGGACGTTAAATTGAGGCCCCGTCTAGAGAAGAGTCACCATCTTTACACGTTAAGAACCCACTGCACTATTCGTATAAGAGTAGGGGGAAACCCTGGTGTGGTGGTCCATCTGCACACCCCCAATCAGTTATATCGGGAGGAGAGACCCGAGGGTTACATTGATTCAGTTTGCTTTTCGCCTCCCAGGCACAGGTGACGCCAAATACTAAATGATAATAATAATAATTTCACCGAAAACCAAATCATTACAAGTCACTCTGACCTTTAATCTTCCCTTCTACAAATACCGTCAATTCAATTAAACGGTTCATCCAAAACTAGATCAAAATGAGTTGCCCCTCCCCCGGACAAAAATCTTTATTTTTTTTTAAATCGCAAATCGGACAGGAAAAAAGGAAACATAGTACTTGTGAAGTGTATTCGACATATCCATTATAATAGGTCCATTTACAGAGCGCAGCTACTGTACGAATATACTCTACTGCGCAAAGTATCATAATATTATTACCCCGGCTGCAGCTGAGCCGCCATAATAAGGCGCCAAAGCATTCAAGGAATGTCTTCCTACTACCGGGTACCCATTTACTTCACCTTTGTTATGTTGTTGTTGACAGGAGGGATTGGGGCTGTTTTATTTGTTTGTAAGTCTGCTTGGCAGCCACAATCCCCGTGGGCCATTGTTTATTAGAAATTACAACGATTTCGTAACTTCAGTACTCAAATGCTAATCAGAAGTGCTCTCACTTTACATATCATACGTTAGACAGATACAATTTTACATAATTTATCTAACCTATGTTTCAAGGGTATTATATGTTATAATCAAACTTTTAAAACATTTATTCAAGGCTAGCTGAATATTTCGCAAAATAAGCAGATTCTTTTCCCGAATTAAGCGACTATTTAAAACAAGAGATGAGTATAATTCACTGTTGAATGATTATTTTGCGTTGAAATATCTACAGCTTATAGCAATACTACTACCTTTTCTAAATCATGAAGTCCTTCAAGTCGATGAAACACCTCCGCGGCCCCTTGCTCACTCCACTAAATTGCCCCCGCCAAATCCTAGATACGCCACTGCCTATGCCTATATCAGGAGACCGTGGGATAACGTCTGGATTTTAAGTCTTTAAACTATTAAGTAGTAGTACATGTAGTAGTTGTAGTAGTCAGAGGCGGCGGATCGTCTTCCAAAGTGGGGGGCACCAACAACAAAGGGCACTTTCTGGAGAAAAAAGGGGCACCTACAAAGGGAAACCTCAAAGTGAACATACACCATTTTTAGACATTGGTAAATACCCCTACATCGTCATGATTACACTACAAGGGATTACATCAATGTTTATCTCTTTACGTGGTACAAGATACTGCTTAAGCAACATACATTGTAGTTGGGTGTTTTTAAACAATTTAATATTTGTGATGTCCCACTGCGAAAAATTACATCTTAGAGGCCAAAAAACAAACCCTGATGAATTTTAGCACAATCTAAATGAAGAAAGACTGACAAGTTCTTATATAAGTAACATAACTATAAATGCGAGTGAGCGTAGCGAGCGAGCTTTAGGGAAAATTAAAGAAAAAGGGGCTCTAAGTCGCTTTGAATTAAGGTTGCATGTTATGGAGAAAGGAAAAGCAGGCACTTATCAGAAGGGAAAAGGACAGTTATTAGAAAAAAAAGGTGCACGTGTCAAAGTAAAAAAGGGCAATTATCAGAGGTGAAAATGGGGCACTTCTTGCACCTGAAAAGGGACACTCAACAGAAATAAAGAAAGGCACTTGTGAGAATAGAAATGGGGCATCTGTTGAAGGAAAAAAGGACACCTATCAGATATCAATAGGGGCATTTATCAGATGTTAAAAGGGGCATTTTTGAGAAGGGGAAGGGGCTCATATAACAAAAGGGAAAAAGGGGCACTGATCCGAGGGAAATAAGGTACTTATTAAAAAGGAAAAGGGGCATGTGTCAAAATAGAAGGGGCCAATTATCAGAGGTAATAAAAATGGCATTTAAAGAGAAAGACCAGTTCTGGTCATGCGATTGCATTGTGACAGAAACGTTGTGGAATCGATCAGAAAAGGTTGATCATCTAGCATATAAGTATTGGTGTGTACTGCAAGGTTCTGGAATCATCAGAATGATAAGAAATTTGGCCCAGTCTTGGTAAAGTTACAAGCACTGTACACAGAAAGATGTATATGGGACTACGCGACCACGTGCGCGATATCTATTTGGTCCCAATAGATATAATAATTTACCAAATATATCAATTCGTAGGCGGTTTCCCGACTTTCCTGGCAAAATTTGTATCATCACGTATTAGTCAAAACATATTCTTTCACATGATTGGTAATGAGAGCTTCCATTTTATTTTTTGAGAGAGGGGCGTTTCCAAAACTGGTCTATACCTTTAAGGGACAGAGAAGGGGTTCTTATTAAAAAGGGAAAGAAAAGGGGTTATTATTAAAAAGGTAAAGAGAAGGGGCGCTAGTTAAAGTAAAAGGGCAAAAATATTAGAGGTGACAAGGGGAATTTCTTGCACCTGAAATGAGGCACTTATGTGAATGGAAAGGGCGCTTATTATATATGAAAAGGGGCACTTGTTAGATATAAAAATATAAAAATATAAAAAATAATAAATATAAAAGGGACCCTTATCAGTAGGGGAATGGGGCAATTATTACAAAGGACAAGGGGTACTTTTCAAAGTAAAACGTATACCGGTCAGATTTGATTAAGGCAGGGGCGGATCCAGCCGGCGGCAAGGTAGGGGGCCGAAAAAGGGGCCCACTTCGTGCAAAAATTTGAAAACCGTGCCGGCCGATTTTCCGCTAAGTGGGGAATTGAGCAAATTTTTTTTTTTTTTTTTTGGCCTTCGAAAATTGAAAATTGGAAAATCGTGCCAGTCGATTTTACGCTCAGTGGGGGACTAGTGAGCACAATTTTTTTGCCTCCGAAAACTGAAATTTTAACCACCCCCCCCCCTTGAGCGCCAGGGGAGGGGGCCCATCATCTTTTTTTTACAAAAAAGGGTGTTTTTAACTGTTTTTTTTCTAGGGGAGGGGGCCCGGGCCCCCCTGGATCCGCCACTGGATTACTTTTTTCTCTCGCAAATTTGAAAATTCGCTCAGTGGGGGTAGTGAGCACATTTTTTTTTTTTTGCACCCGCCGGCCGAAAATTCGCTGAGTGGGGGGAAGGGGGTAGTGAGCACTAATCTTTTTTTTTTTGCTGCCGAAAAATTTGAAAATCGCGCTGGTCGAAAATTCGTTCAGTGGGGTGGGGGTAGTGAGCACTAATTTTTGCCGGGGGCACGTGCCCCTGTGCCCCCCTGGATCCGCCAAACCCCAATGGTTACACTTCAAATATAACATCGAAACCAGATTAATCAACTCTAGAATTGCAAGTCTTGCTGTAACTCTTACTCTTCTTCTTCTCCTTTGACTCTCTGGAACGTAATTGACATTTTCTAGTTTCCCTTCTTTTATGTCTCATGCATAACTCAATTCACTGGGATTAGGTCCTGAACTAACCTAGCTATATCCCACAATAGTTCAATTCGCATCCTATGCTCTTTTAACCTGTACAGACACATCTCAATATCCAACAAATTGTACCTTCTTATAACAATTTCTTTTCAAACCGAAACTTCTTATCATTCATTTTAAAATAAACCACAATATTGTACATTTATCATTACAAAGGAAAGGACAACAAAAAATGACCAACATCATTTTCAAAATAGAATTCAAGTCTACTCTTCTCCAGAGAGTCTCTAAGAAATATTACACATGATTCTCTTTAATTTATGTTCAAGTCAGTCAATGGCAATCCAAAGAATCTTCGGATATGATCCGAATTAACCGTAAGACGTCTTAGGACAATCCACACATCCAAAACGTAATCATTTAACAATGATAATCAATTTTGCTTGTAGGTATAACACATGTCGTCTTCAATACTTTTCCACGATTTATTTCGCTGTGTGACTTAAAAGTTGCATTTGTAGCGAAATCAAAATGGTATGATACAGTTCACTATTAATTGTTCCCTAGTCATTGCCGGTGACGATGACTAAAATGTCAGTTCGTTCTTTTAATGGTTGAGCTCCACTTTACAGCCCTCTAAAACCATTGGCTCTTGCTTTTCAAGGTCGGACGTGGTCCCAACATCATGAGCCATCTAAATTTAAGAATTCATGCGTACATTTTCTAATCTGTGTTCATACTTTAAACATTAAATTGACATATATATATTAATTCATTTTATTCATATAGAACGACTGGAATTAAACTTACTTTCACAATCCAGTACTACTAAAAATTTCTCTTTTCCTTTCTATTTTAGAGAGAAGCCACTAAATCACACTTCATTATTTTCACCTAGTTCTAAAAATAAATTCATAGGTTCACTTCCCTGACATTTTCACTGCATCATACAAGAACAAATAACCAAGTGATACAATCAAAAATTTACAGTCAAATCACCTACCGATGATTGCAGTATTCAAAAACTAAAAAATGTCAGCCATTTCTGCTAAGCAAAACCCGAACCGTCTGTCTCTTGACTTTAAAAGACACTCATCAATTTCTGCCCAGGAAGAAAATCATAAGAAAATTAGCAATGTCTGCAGAGCAGAACCAAATCCTGTATGCCTCTTGGCTTCAAAGTTGAGGTTTGGCAAAGATTCAGACTGTACCAACCCTCTACACATTATGTGCAGAACCCAAAACAGGTGCTTAGTCATACCTTTCTATTTATCAACACAATAATCCCTGGCAAAGCTAAATTAATTAACTCTCCACAATCAAAGGCACATTTCAGACCTTCACAGCATGGTAGGTGACATCAGAGAAATATGATATGAAACAAAAAAAATATATCTATAAAATTACACCATCCTGAAGTATGCAAACCAAGAAAACATAAATCAACCAATATAAAATTGCAATAAGAATGAGAAATTTAACAAGGAAATGAGAGAAATCACACACAAGCGGCCGTAGGGACGCATTTTCTCTGATGTCTTCTTTCCCTGTTGTAATAGCCAATTTTCTTTTGGGCGTACCTCCATCAAAACTCACTGTTTCTCGAAGCTCCCACTCCTTGACCTTAACAGTTCCAAGGAAAAGAATCTTGGACTTTGCAGCTTTTTGGAAGGTCAGGAATTCTGCACGGAGTGCTATAGATTCAGCAAGAGATGCATCAGGGTTGTCTCCTTTCACCAGGGCCTCAAGCTCATCAACTCGTGCGACACGCTCAAGCAACGACTGGTCTCCACGTTGAGAAGTAGACTCTTCGGTGACTTCAGAAAACTTGGCTGATAGGTTTTCAAGAAAATTATCGTTACACTCAATGATACCTTCCAGATCTTCGCAGATCGATCTCTCATAGGTGTTGCACTCTTCAAGCAGTTGATTTCTCCTCCGTCGGATTCGTTTGACAGCGCCCTTAATATAGACATTCTTGATTTTTGCCTTTGTTGACCGATGATATTTTGAACCATGCTAATCTGCTCCTTCACAAAGGACGAGTGGCTCTGTATCACAGTAGTTTTCTGTTCAATTTTTCTGCAAAAGATCAACTGCTGCTTTGTGGCTCTCTTCATACTCTTCAATTCCGATGATCTCATGCCTGTCAGGCTGATGATCTACTTCCAAACACCTACAACAGATGCGAACCAGACATGTGATACACACGAGCTGCTGCAGTTCTTGAGGATGTTCTGTACACGCAAGTTGTATTCTGATTTCCCTGACGCGATGTCTCTAGCACTAACGAGCTCGTGGAAGACATACTTCTTAAACTTTTGTGCTGCTCAAAACAAGAGTCGCAGAGAAATTCTGAACAATACTGACAGTAAAAGGTAGCAAGCCCTTGATCATCACCATCACACACGGTGCAACGTTGGCCAGAGGAAGCGCTATCCGTTGAATCGGTCGTTCTCTTCTTGTCCGATCTCTCTTTGAAATTTTCTGCAAGGGACTGGACAATTCGATTGGTTGGAAAGTTCGATACGTTATTGTTAGACACAGGTGCAACAAAGCGACATACAGGGCACGTTATCTGAGCTTGAGTTGAGTGGAGTTCGGTTAGACAATCTTCGCAGAATGTGTGTGAGCAAGGTAGAATCTTTGGCTTGGTAAGAAGGCCCATGCAGATTGGACATGTCAGACAGTCTCTCAGATGTTGTCTTTCAGAGGCCATTATGCTGACATGTGTCTGGTAGGAAACAAAGAAATCCTTGAAATGAGCGAATGTGCCAACTTTCAAAGTTTGTTAATTATTCCTTCTCTATTGCCTGGTAATTAATATAACAATCTAATGACTCCGATTCACCCTACCGTGAATGAAAGACAGTAATCTCTGAATCACGTCGACATGTGGAATACTTGATCAGATAATACACAAGTATAACATTTTCACTAGATTATTATATCTCCTTCAACTTTATAATAATAATGCATCAATATTTATTGTTAAAGTATTTGTATGATAACCCCCCTCAAACAAATACAGATGAACGATGTATTACATGCTCAGCCTCCAGCCCCCCTCCCCCCCAATCCCCTTTCCCGGCAAGAGTTCAGCAAAAGAGCAGAGTTTGAGAGAAGAAATTGTATAAGTTTACACTGGATGGTGTTTACACTAAAGTTTACACCCAATATTTTACTCTTCAGGATGGTGATGGTGGCTAAGATTAAGGAGACCATCATGGAAGTGACATTAGGCAGCCATGGGATGTGGAGACTATGTATTTGCACATTAAAACAAAATTGCAGATGTTTCTGCATTTATTGATAAATCAAATACAAAACATTCAAATAGCAATAACAGTATATAATATCATTTTTTTTACATAAATTTATTCAATCACCAACAAGGGTAACAAAGGAATCCGCTACTTTACTAGATCATATATATATTCAAATATCAATATATCTGAAATTCATTCAGGTATAATACAATCTGATGTGTCCGATCATTTCACAGTTTTTGCAAACTTCAATAACATAGCAAAAGTGCAGTCTAAAACAAAAAATAATATAGATGTTACAAGAAATATGATATAAATGTATTTAGAGAAGATCTTGCTGCCTATAGCTGGGAAACGGTATATAATTCAAAAGATGTCAACACAGCTTATCTCAGTTTTTGTAGTTCTTTCTCTAACCTTTGTAATAAACATGCACCGTTGGTTACTAAGCAGTTAGGAAAGAAGAAAGCTGCCAAAACCATGGATATCTCGAGGGATCATGAAATCTATTCGTGTTAAATATTCAATGTATTCAAAAGTTATTAAATCAAATAATCGACAGGATCTTGTTGATAAGTACAAAAAGTACAGAAATGTACTGACCACTCTACTAAGAAATGCAAAAAGAAATTACTATTGCGATTTATTACGAAATAATATGAAGGACACAAATAAAACATGGGCCATTATCAATGAATTGTTAGCTGGAAAAAACAGATCACCGAGAAGCGCTGAAGTGGACAGACTTATTAAGAAGGTTCATGGAGAAAATATGCAACTTACATCTCAATCTGATATTGCGAATGAATTTAATGACTTTTGTAAATATTGGACCGAATTTAGCAGATGAATTGCCGAATACAGATATAGCATATGGTGATTTTTTTGGGCAGAATATAGAGCAATCTTTATTTTGGAAACCAATAACTGCAGTTGAAGTTAGAGTCAAGTTTTGCTACTTGGTACCAAAAAGGCTTGTGGTCACGATAACATTCCAGTGCAATTAATTAAAGATGAAAACATGAAAACATCTGCTGCACCAGGTTCGGACTCTGTTGCTGCACGTGTCATTAAGGAATGCATTCATACAATTGTTGATCCACTTTGTTACATCTTCAATGAATCAATCTCACAAGGTATTGTCCCTGATAAACTCAAGACCGCTAAGGTAATCCCAATTTATAAAAAGGTGACAAATATGACATTATTAACTACAGACCAATTGCACTATTACCTTTTTTCAAAAATGTTAGAAAGGATAATTTACGACAGGCTGTATAAATTTTTTGTACTTAACAATATTTTAATACCCCAACAATTTGGATTTCGAAAGAATTTTTCTACCGATCTTGGCGTACTGAACTTGGTTAATACTATATCAAATGAAATAGATGCTGGCAATTATTGCCTTAGTGTATTTATGGACCTGTCAAAAGCATTTGACACCATTGATCACCACATCTTGTTAAAAAAATTAGAATTTTATGGAATTAGAGGGGTTCCACTTCAGTGGTTCGTCAGTTATTTGTTACATAGAAACCAATATGTGGTGATCGATGGTGTCAAATCTCAACAAAGGGATGTATCCTGCGGAATTCCTCAGGGATCTGTGTTAGGGCCCCTCCTTTTTCTCGTCTACATAAATGATATAGTTAAATGTTCTTCAATTCTGAACTTCTCTTTGTTTGCTGATGATACCACCGTTTCATTATCACATAAACAAATTGACAATCTTATATCGTCAGCAAACAATGAACTAGACAAATTAAATAAATGGTATGCTTGCAATAAATTGTTTTTAAATTTTGACAAGACTAGGTATATTATTTTTCGTTCAAGAGGAAGGAGGGTTCCGTCTAATCTGTCGAATCTCATTATTGGCGGAAATGTCATTGCAAAGGTTGTTAATATGCAGTTTTTAGGTGTTATTTTGAACGAATATCTTTCTTGGAAGCCCCATCTTACCTCAATTTGTTCTAAAATATCACGATCCATTGGTTTTCTCTCTAAATTAAGACTTTTTGTGCCCCAGTCCATTTTGACCACTCTCTACAATAGCATTATACTCCCTCATTTCAATTACTGTAATACTGTCTGGGGTCACACCTTTAAAACTCATTTAGACAAATTATGCATTTTACAAAAAAAAGCAATACGAATTATCTTTAACGCTCCCTTCAATAGTCATACATATCCTTTGTTCTCACAGTCTAATATATTACCATTAAAGGACCTGATAACCTTGAATTCCCTTGTGTTTATGTATAAATTTCATGCCAAAATCTTGCCTTCTCTCTTTAGCGATATGTTTGTTTTGAATTCCTCAATTCATTCTTTCCATACTCGCCAAAGTAATTTAATACACTTACCTCAGGTTCGCTCTTCCGTTGCCTCAAATTCATTTAAAACTCACTTTCCTAAGTTATGGAATAAACTCCCCAACGATATTAAAAACAGTTCAACTCTTTCCAGATTCAAAAAGCTAAGCAGGGAAATCTTAAAATCTTAACTTCTTTATAATATGTTCTTAATATTCTTGTTCGCTCTTCTTTTCTCTTTGCCCTCATATATACATATACATGTGGATATAGATTTTGCTGCTGCTGCAAGAAGTGTACTTCTCTTTTTTGCCCTTGTTTATATTGTTTATATTAATGTTCAGATTTTCTTTGTATAAGTATTGCTGATCTTTTTATGTATTTTAATTTGGTGGCCCCTTTTTATAAGCTCTGCTTTCTCCGGGGTCACCAAACCATCATTGTGTTCTGCTAAAATTTCGATGTAACTTATTCTGATTGTATATATATTTTTATGGTTGAACCAATAAATGAATTGAATTGAATTGAATTGAATAGTGCTCCACATATTTCACATCCACTGGCATATATATTTAACTTGCCATTACAAACTGGCAAGGTACCAGATGAAATAAAGATTGCAAAGGTTACTCCCCTACACAAAAAAGGGCCAAGAGAAGATCAATGTAACTATAGACCAATATCGGTTCTACCTGTCATCGGTAAAGTTTTAGAAAAATTGAAAAATATCAGATTAATACAATTTTTAGAAAAAAATGATATATTCTATTACCATGAATATGGATTCCGGAAGAAGTATAGCACTAAATTGTCATTGATCAACTTGATAAATTCAACTTTGAAATCTATAGATCAGGGAAAAGTAACTCTGGGTATTTTCATCGATTTAAAAAAAGCATTCGACACAATTAATCATAATATATTACTAGGTAAACTTTCTAGTTATGGCATTCGAGGGTTACCTCTAGAATGGGTTAAGGATTATCTCAGTAACCGATTTAAGTTTATTCAGTGTGGTCAAACGTTATCAGAAAGGAAAAAGATAAGATGTGGTATTCCATAAGGATCAGAATTAGGGCCAACTCTGTTTTTAATCTATATAAATGATTTGCCAAATGTTACTGATTATTTCAATTTTCGGCTGTTTGCCGTTGATTCCAACCTATTTCATACTTTTCCTGCTGACCAGGGTGATATTGATGTAAATAAAGTGAATAACAACATACAGAAGATACATAAGTGGTGCATTGCTAACACACTTACAATTAATTCAATGAAAACTAATTTCATGTTAATAAGTAGTAGGATGACAAAAATAGTTATGAATGGTAAACTGAAAATCGCTGGCGAGGAAATTAAAGAGGTTGATGTTGCATTTGTCTTGGAATAGTCTATTCGTTTTGTAAATCAGTGTATTAGAAAGAAAGTTGGAGTGCTATTTAGATTGCGACATTTTGTTCCTAGTCGTACTCTGATATTATGATATAAAGCATTTATACAACCACACATTTCTTACGGAATAGAGGTGTGGGAAAGCACTTATAAGACTAGCCTAAGAAGTATATTATATTCACAGAAAATGGCAGTTCGTGCTATAACATTTAGTGAATGGAGAACTCCTTCAGATCCATTATTTAAAAGATTGCGAATCCTAAATGTGTATAATTTACATGATTTATCCATTTCCACTTTCATGTTTGATCTAGTCAATGGCAATTTGCCTCATATTTTGATAGAGTACTGTGACATTATAGAACATAGCTATTCCACAAGACAAAAAGAAGGTGGACAATTACGTATTCCAAAACTAAAAACGACAAAAGGTCAATTTTCATTGTCTTTTGTGGGCAGTGAATTTTGGAATAGATTAGCTATTGATGTCAGATTGACAAGGTCTAGAAATAGGTTTCGGAATTCTGTTACAAGTCATTTGTTGAATAAGTCATGAATGAAATATCAAGTTAAATAATGTGCATATGAACACAATTTATATTTTACATTATTAGTTTGTATATTGTAAGACATTGTTGAGTATTCTTGCTTTTTAAAGTATCGATTGTAATAGTAAATTCATTATTTTTTGTTTTGTTACGTTTTTTAAACTGATTTGTACCAAAATACTTTGTTTAGCTGTTTAAGGGTTAGGCTCGACTAGCACATGTGCTATTATCTGGCCCCTTTTATCAACGAATAGTTTCTCTTCTTGTATAAAAAATTATGTAAAATCATTGTATGAAATGTATGTGTTGCTGTTGGTAATTAAATCAAATCAAATCAAATCAAATAGTGACATCTGAAATACACACACAAAAAAAATGCATATATATATATACATGTTTATATATATATATATATATATATCAAAGAATCAAGATAAATGCGGAGGCCAACTATCATAACCATGAATGCTTGAGTCGATAGCAGCCGGGAAAAGGGGGTACATGACGCTGTTATAGGAGTATGTAGGAGAATAGAGTGTCACGTATAAAGATTATTTTCAGAAAGTATCTAAATAAAAAGTGGAAAGAAAGTGATAAAATTGTAAGTGTGTGCAAGTGGGTGTGTGCAGGTGAAGTAAGTGTTCGGTTCGTATTGTTCATGGACTGGTCATCTAAAATTGATTTATATAAACAAACAATTAAAATCGTTAAGACCCTTATAATTTTAATGAATATTTGGATATTAAATAGTTTTTCATCGAGGCTTTGAATGAACAAATAGATGCAGAGATGCATATACTCCCAGCACTACATAGTCCCACGCATTAACAAAACATTTATGATATATATTGTTGGTACGTTAACGTATGTCCTCCTGTTCAACATTGGCCTAAGACATGGCACCTAACATTTAGCGGGAAGTCAGCAACAATATATCCCATTATACTCACAGCATGTGCAGCGTCTGAGGAACCATGTAGTGGAGTTCAACGGTTTAGCTATCTCAGTTCTCAAAAAGCTCCCCTCGTTAACACCGTGTGCATAATTATTATGAAGCAACTTGTTAATTTCTAATTAACTCTAGCTAGCTATAGGCACAAAGGGTCTGAAGGCGAAATATAGAATAATAAACATCGTTTTGACAAAGCGATAATCAGTCTATTGTAAAAGTAGCCACTAGTTCTGTAGTTGTCACATGATAATACCATTTATTATCATAGAAGATATACATGTACGTCATTGAACGTTCAACTTAATTGTACCTTTCGATTTCGTTAAACTAGTCAGGTGGCTTAGTGAAATTATCGTTACTTGCCGGATAAAAACACCATTTTTGGTACAGGGCTTCCTTAGGACCTACTAAACGATATTAGGCTAAGAGCCCCCGGCAAAAATTCAATTGAAGGGTTTGGGGGCGGGGGCGTCTTTTTGGACCCCCAAATGATTTTATAAAATTGATTTGTTGTTGTACAAATGCCATTTTTGGTACAGGGCTTCCTTAGGACCTACTAAACGATATTAGGGTAGGAGCCCCCAGCAAGAGTATCATATAAGGGTGTGGGGCGGGGCGTCGCCTCGTAGCCCCCAAATAATTTAGAAGGTAATATAACATTGATTTGTTGTTGTACAAATGCCATTTTGGTAGAGGGCTTCCTTAGGACATACTGAACGATATAAGGGTAGGAGCCTCCGGCAAGAATATCATATAAGGGTGTGGGGCAGGGGCGTCGCCTCGTAGCCCCCAAATATTTTAGAAGGTAATATAACAGTTATTTGTAGTTGTACAAACGCCATTTTTGGTACAGGGCTTCCTTAGGACCTACTGAACGATATAGGGTAAGAGCCCCGGCAAGAATATCGTAAGGGTGTGAGGCAGGGTCGTCGCCTCGTAGCCCACAAATAATTTATGAGGTAATATAGCATTGATTTGTGTTGTAAAAACGCCATTTTTGGTACAGGGCTTCATTAGGACCTGCTAAATGATGGTAGGGTAGGAGCCCCCGGCATAAATATTCATATATGTGTGATTGGGGGCCCCGTGGCGTTGTACAACAAAAACTCAATGTTATATTACCTTACAAATTGTTTGTGGACTACGAGGCGACACCCCTGTCCCACACCCTTATATGATATTCTTGCCGGGGGCTCCTACCCTAATATCGTTAAGTAGGTCCTAAGGAAGCCCTCTACCAAAACTGGCATTTGTACAACAACAAATAAATGTTACATTACCTTCTAAATTATTTGGGGGCTACGAGGCGATGCCCCGCCCCACACCCTTATATGATATTCTTGCCGGGGGCTCCTACCCTAATATCGTTCAGTAGGTCCTAAGGAAGCACTGTACCAAAAATGGCATTTGTACAACAACAAATCAATGTTATAAAATCATTTGGGGGCTCCAAAAAGACGCCCTGCTCCCACACCCTTAAATTGAAATTTTTGCCGGGGGCTCCTAGCCTAATATCGTTTAGTAGGTCCTAAGGAAACCCTGTACCAAAAATGGTGCTTCTATCCGGCAAGTAACGATAATCGATAAATTTGACGCTAAGCCACCTGACTAAACGCTGGAATTGTGTGCTTGGTTTCCCCCACGAACACTCATTGTCTCTCCGTTTCTCTCTTTCTCTCTCTCTTCTCTCTCTCTCTCTACCCCCCTCTCTCTCTCTCTCTCTCACCCTCCCTCACTCTCTCTTACTCTCACTCTCTCTTCCTGTCTCTCATTCATCACCATTTCGGGAGAAAAATAATTATTCTAATGCGACTCTCAATAACAACCCGATTCCCCTAACAGGAAGAGTGACAGGCAATAGTGTGCATTTAGTCATTTCTAACAATTTGTATTTTTTAAAAATTTATTTCAGTATCATAACTCATCTTTTTAGATACGAGGAACAGTGACATATCGATGAGGACTGTAGTCGAAGTTTAAAGCCCGCCGCTGCCCCAATAAAAAATACGATTGGTGATTAATGAACGTGTGCGAGTCTGTTCAATATCAGTGCCCTGCCCAGTGAACAAGGAATTGCATCCCATATTTTTCAATTTCTTGATACGCCACTATGGAAATGGTCAATGTCAAAAGTGAATTGGTATTGAAATCAAGAAGTAGATATGAACAGTGTATAATGCGATAATAAAAAAGTGCGTAATCTTTTTTTAATTTTTTTTTATTGCAGTTAAAACATACTTAGAAGTCTGAAATATCTATACAAAATTGAAAAGTATATGTAATGATTTCTTTTTTCATATTCTCGTATGTTTTCTGTTATAGAAATATGAAGCACTACGTTTGTTTTAAATTGTGTCTATGATCAAGTCTTTCTAGAAATATCTCAGAAACAAACACAATTGAATCAAATATTTCTTAACATAAAACAAAAAATACAAATAGAAGAATCATTGAAAAACATTTCATCTTGAGGAAAGATGTTTCATTTAATGATAACAATTCACAAAGTAAAACCTTATAATAATTTCCATAAATAGACAACAACAGCATGAATTTCAAAATGTATAAAAGCTGCAAGAAACAGCACTTTAAACACATGTATTGTTCAACAAGTGCATATTAAGAAAAGATACTTTTCACCTGTTTATAAGATCTCGCCTGATTGAGGAAAATGCTTTATTAAGTACGGTTCGTGAAATTCAAACGTTCTTGAAACTAATATGAAAGCAATCTGTATCATATACGTTTTCCTATTGTAATAGGCAGTGTGATTGAGCAGTGCGTCCAAAGAACTGGTGGGAAAAGGTGCCTCAGAGGGACTAATTATCCCTGATTTTATCTATAAATTTCAATTTCTCTTCTTTCTGGACAAATCTTGAATAACAATTATATCCCGCATTAAAGTGTTTTTGTAGCTTGTTTTATATTATGATAATGGGAAATGTTAAGATTTTCATCCAGACAGATACATCGAAAATCCTTAGCAACTTTCTTTTACCAGATCCTCTTGCGATTGCCTCTTAGTCGAATTTATTTAGGATTCATATCAATTATTCTTCGAAAGATATCACATTTCTGGCTGATTTAGCAACATGCGTTTAGTACACAAGTCCTCAAATGTGCCTTCCACCTCCGAAATAATGACTTTTGTTTTGCTCTCCAGAGATTTTGGAATAAGAATAGAAAGAAAAATCCGAATGACTAATTTGTTTCCCTTGTCAGATAGTTTTGGTCACTGGTTCTAAACAACAGAGCCTGCGCATGAGGTTCACTGCGAAATCATTCAAGCAACGGGCTGGAGCAGGGCGAATTCAATGTTTAGGGCTGGTGTGATCACTGCACCATTGTTTAACACAACCTTGACGACTTGGCCCGTATGACGTCACACTTCGGTACTCTATAACACAGATAAAAGGTGATCGTCCTATTTGAACTAGCCCAGTCACACTGACAAGACCGACAAAAAGACAAACAAAAGACCAAACGAACAATTTCATTACCCTGAAAGGCTAAAATCTGGGATGCAAAGAAGTTGGTGTGAGCTGAGCGGAGACGGCATGGTGGTTCGTAGAGGTGTTCTATAGGTCGTGTATGTATGAGGGTGCAGTGTAATGAAGAGCTTGATAGACGAGAAAATGATTTTGAAGATGATGCGCTGGCGGACAGGAAGTAAGCCAGTGCAGTTCCTGAAGGATGGGTGAAATGTGAGTGGTGCCTTTAGGGAGCGCTACAGGTCTGGCCACCGAGTTCTGGAGTTGTTGGAGGCGTTGCAGATGGATGTCAGGAAGACTTCATTTAATTTCATTTAATTCAATTTCATTTAATTTCATTTATTTTCCACATTCCAGTTAAAAATACAAAACATGCAAATACAAAATAATGTACATAATAAAGTACATAGGAATACATATATATAATAATAATTATATATATAATACATACAAGAAAAACAAGTAAGTGACAAGGGGAATGAGATGATAAACCCGTATGCAGAGGGGGAAACAAAAACAAAGTTGTTTGTCAAGGTTAATCCCTCAAATAATCATATCACATTGTAAACATAGTAAAACATAAGAAGGGGCGGTCATTGGAATACATGTATTACCATTACAGAGCTACGAACATAATTGCATATCTAACAATAAGTGTTTTTTTTAAAGCTTTGGAGCGATAGAGAGTTTTTAACTCATATCCTGCCATAAGGCCGCATGCACGCTACCGTTATAGTGCTTTGTACACGGGAGCGCGCCATCGACTGGCTGCTTAATTCACGGGAGCGAGCCACCGCTTTGCTGCTTTATGCATGCATGCTCGCATTCGTAATACCAGTTATTGTTCATGCTCATTGTACAGTGCTGAGTGCTTCGCACGCGCTATTGATCGTACCATCGCGTGCATCAGATTATCTCATAATAAACTTGGCACAGGGGGATTTGTGGCATGGCACAATGGGGATTAGCCCTGTGGCACTGGGCTGTATTCATTATGGCAGGATAAGAGTTAATGTCATCGGTCAATCTATTCCAGAGGACTTGGCCTCTGTACCTCACACATTTTTGTCCTTGGGTAGTTTTAACGAATATAGAATGTAATTTATGTGAGCTTCTGGTGTTGTTTTTATGGGTAGAATTATTTGATTTATACCAATCACTATACCTTTGAGGCAAAGACCTGTCAAATTTAAACATAAACTCACCCAATTGTAATTGACATAATTGATAAAAAGTTAATACACTAGATTTGAGCAAAATATTTAACGGATGTGCTCTATAATGTGTCTTGACAATAATTCTCAAGGCACGTTTTTGTTACAAAAATGTTACCTAGAGATTTTGACCCATTGGCCCACAACATATTACCGTACGATAAATGTGGTAAAATCATTGAATTAGAGATAAGTAACAATACAATCATGTGAGGGTAAAAACAAATTTAGGTTTACTCTTTACACCAATGATTCGAGCAGTCTTTGAACATAATTTATTAATACGGTTTGACTATGTGAGCTTTTCATCAATTGAAAGACCTTACAATTGCACATGCTTTATTTAAGTCAGATCATTTTGGACATTTACAACTTTTAAATGTAATTAAATCACTGTCAAATTTCGTGTTTTGGGGTAGCAAAGTGCATATAATTTGTTTTTATCTAAGTTAACTAGTAAGCCATTAACTTTAAACCAATCAAAAACCTTGATGAGTTTCCTGTTCGGGGTCCCGGTTTTGTTTGGGACCGATACAAACATTCTTCCATCGGAAGTCCATGCGCCCTGAACTCTGCCTTTTTTGAAAAGATTGTATGCTTCGTGAAGCAATCCCCTTTTTTTAGTCGGGTCTTCTTGGATTGTTGAGCCCGAGTACTTTAATTTCCTTATATTTTTTAACAACCCCGGGTTGGGGGGTCTCGCCGAATACAGTATACGGGGATGTGCCGCTCTAATGGCTTACTCTTTTGCAAACAAATCCCTAAACATGATTGTGGTAGTTAGACTACCTTACAATTACTGTAAGTCAATAGACGAGGCGGTGAGACGTGATCTAGGTTCAACCATTTTAATACCACACAGCCCAGTCTCGTATCTGGTGAAGTGTAGTCTTATTTCAAGTAGTTACAATGATGCACATTATACTATATCTCCCCCAAGTATTTAACAGTTCTTGTCAAGTTACATTCAAACACTATTTGGAAGTGCATGGGTGTATATGTATTTCTTGAGCCAACTTCTTGTCTTCATACACAAAATTTGTATTACATTATCTCATATCCCTTGTCAAATAATGTTCAGTGCTAGTCCTCTATCTTGAATTATTCAAACTTCTTTTCGTCATGCTTCCCTTTTATCTTCTACATAGTCAATCGGTGTGGTTGTTTGACTAGTCTACCAGAATGGGTATGATATCCCAGTGTGTTTTAGGGACCTGATTGGGAAGGCAATCCCTACTTCCCTGTGTAGGCGGGGGATTGAGAAGTTGCTCAGGACCAACAGTGTCGTCATCATCGAGAGGGGTTGAGGAGGTAGAGGGGGCTTTGTTAGGGTTGGTGACATCCGGGCTATGAAGGGCTACCAAGGCGCTTCTGTTTCGTCTCACCCTACCATTATCCGTATGGATGATGTAGGAGCGTGGATGATGGGTCCCACTGACCACTTGACCACGTCGATCTTGATCTCGGATCCACACTCAATCACCTTGCTGGCCTGGAGGGTCGGTAAGATGCGGGTTCTATGTCGTCGGTTGTAGTTCAGTGTCTGATTTAAACGGTAACTGTCTTCTTTCACTCTCACTTTTTCCAAGTCCTGAGCATGGACTTAATTGTGGCATAAGTGTATCAGGTAGAGTGGGGAGTTCAGTTCGCATTCTCCGTCCCATGAGCAGTTCACATGGCGCCAGACCATTCTGAAATGGTGTCGACCGGTAACTCAACAAAGCAAGGTCAATGTCATCGTTCTTTTTCAACAGGGCTTTCAATGTTCGTACACCTCGCTCCACTTCCCCATTTGCCTGAGGATACCTTGGTGAGCTGGTAGTATGGACAAATCCATACTTTTCTGTGAATTTTCGGAAAGTTTCATTCGCGAATTGTGGTCAGTTATCCGAAATCACCACATCAGGGATACCGTGTACAGGAAACATCTTTCCTTGATACTCGAAGAGGTTCATCCCTAGTCTCGCATTGGGAAGGACGAAGTCATCAGTGGTTCTTTAGTCTCCTGACAATGGATGGCACAAGTAGTACATTTTGAGATCATTATTCTCTTCAACTGACTTCGAGAGGCCTGGCCACCAGACCGACTGTCGAGCTCTGGCTCTGCACTTTGTGATGCCTAGATGACTTTGATGTAAGCGCTGTAGGATGTCTAGTCTCAGAGCCCTGGGAATGACCAATCTTTCATCATACAGGAACAAATAATAAATCACACAGAGGTGTCCCCTCTGTTCAAAGTATTGCCTGATGATAGGGTTGTGAGGCATGTAGTCAGGCCACCCTCTCTCACAATACTCTCTGATGAACGCACATTCTTCATCAAGTCTGTTGCAGGTAAGGTGAGGGTAGATGAAGATGCGAAGGCTTCGGTCAGTTCATTTAGCTCTATGTCCTCTGGCTTTGGGGATGCTACTGGTGCTCTTGAGAGGGCGTCTGCTATGGCCTGTTGCTTTCCAGGCACGTATTCTGTGGTTGCATCATATCTCATCAACCTAGGGGGCAAATTTGACAATTCCTTTGTGTTGAGCAGTGTGACCAAAGGCTTTTGGTCTGTTTCAATTTTGAAGGACATACCAAGAACATAGTCACTGAACTTTTCGCAAGCCCATGTAGCCGCTAGAGCTTCCTTCTCTATGACTGCGTAACGTTGCTCAGTCTCAGTCAGCGAACGGGACGCTTAGCAGACTGGCCGTCGGTGTCCATCCTTCTGAGTCTGAAGCAGTATATATTGCTCCCACTCCAGTCGACGATACATCAGCAGCTTTAGTTGTAGGCAATGATGGGTCGTAGTGGGCAAGAACTTCAGTGAAATCTGTCAGCATTTTCTTTATGTCTCAAATGCTCTCTGTTGTGGTTCCCCCCAGCACTATCCATTGTCCTTCCTCAAGAGTGCAAGTAGCGGTTCATTCATTACTGCCAAATTGCAGATCTTGGCCATAAACAATTTTTCAGGATAATATCTCACCCATAATTTCGTGAAAATGAAAAAAAAAAAAAATAATAATAATTGAAATCATTTCGCTTTTTCATCCAAAGTCCTCGCCGATGGTCGCACAGATTTATCAATAGGGAGTTTTCGCAAGCTCAACGCGGACGGAGAATCTGCGGTTCGTGTGCAAAATCGAGAAGCTACTATAGTAACAGCGGGGTGACCGCTGAGGTACTGAAATCCAGAACGGGTTTTGGCCAAATCTATGGGCGTACTCAATGACGCCCCAAGTGAATCAAGTGCCTCGATACAAACTATTTCATTCACCTGATAAGAATAATAGTATTTCAATAGACAGAATCCAATCTGCATACATTAGTTGTTGTCAAACTTAATACATGCAGTTTGCATTCTGACTATTGAAATACTATTATTCTTATCAGGTGAATGAAATAATTTGTATTGAGGAACTTCACAAAGATTTATGTATTAATTTTGATTACATTACGAAAGTGACCTATTCCCTGCCAGACGGGACTACACGACTAGCACAACTTGTCTCGACCAAGCCACAAAACGGCTTTTTAAAAATCATATTTCAACAAATTATCGTCCAGTTTTAAAACAATTCATGTTATATCCATATTCTTGTTGTTATAGTTCAGAAACAATAATCGAACAAAAAAACAAAAAAAATCACCGAAGAGCCGTTCGCGTTGAAATTCGTCATCCTTCGTTATAGACGACGAAATTCCCATACCATCTTTGGTACAAGCTCGCTGATTGGCTGTTTATTCACTTTGAGAACGCCCGTAGATTTGGCAAAAAACCGTTTTGAATTTTAGTACCTCAGCGGTCACCCCGCTGTTATTATAGTGGCTTCTCGATTTTGCACACGAACCGCAGATTCTCCGTCCGCGTTGAGCTTGCGAAAACTCCCTAATGTTTGTCAAACCTGACAACAGCTAATTATGTATGCAGTTTGGATTCTGTCTATTGAAATACTATTATTCTTTACAGACCGGTGAATGAAATAGTTTGTATCGAGGGACTTCACAAAGACGTATGCATTAAATTTGGTTACATTACGAAAATCGCCTATTGGCATTGCATTGCAATACATCCGTACTATACGTACGCATTCACCGAAAAGCGAAACCGCTTATTGTAACGAGGGCGGTCTGTGTACGACGGCCGTAACCCTGAGTGCTCCGGCGTCGTAGAAGGTCTGTCCGTCGCTGAGCGAAAACTCGCTATTATCATTAATTTGAGCTCCGCTTCTGATTAATTTATAAACGGGTATAATCCCATCCCTCTCCTCGAGCGTACGCAAAACAAAATTCTGTGTAAGCAATAAACTAAGGATCACAACTTAGCCTATGCCACTACAACTTCCGGGTACAACAAACGGCAAACATGGATTGCGTTTTGCACGCAAGTCCCTAATAATGGGTACCATTTTCTGCTAAAATGACCCTTAAAATGGGTATGGGTTTAGACGCTCCATCCGCATACCCCCGTCCAAACCATATGTGAGTACACCCCCCGGGGGAGGGGGGGAAAACTCTTGTCTCTTGCAATATGATTCAAGTTTAACCATGGACCTACTAAGGTCCATGGTTTAACTATATTGGATGATCACCTTTACGTGTTGCTGAAGTAGTGTCGCCAACTAGATGGCTACGGTCCATATCTTACTCCTGAAGATCAACTTTAGTTCGCTTAGCTACTTCACAAACTAGAGTATTTGTGTTTTCTCCACACTTCTCTTTGAGAACGAAGATTTTTTCAGCTGCGTCGAGAATACTGCCCCAAACTTGGCGTTCCAGGTTTGCAATTTGTTGAGGCTCGTATCTAGTTCACTTTAAGGATTTGTTATGGCTGTCTCCTCTCTCATTCACTTGCATCTCGACATCCATCAAGGTTGATTCTGCCTTCTCTGATGAGGTTTGAAGGTACTGAAATATTGTTGCGAGTATATCATAAACTTCAGTTATTGTGACTTTCTGAGACTACTTGCATTATGGTTGTGCATGAAGCGTTCATCATGATGATCAAGTTTCTGCAAAATGTCATCAAGCTTATTTGATATTTCATCTAATTTCCTACAAACATTGTTTGAGAGTGCCTCCTTGAAGTCCTCACTGTCTAGATAGCTTGAGCTATACCGCTGTCTGTTCGGGAGGCATTGTGGTACTACTAGCTATATAGCCTACCCTAGGGTCGACACTAATTTCCACGTCACCGCTATCACGAAATATCACACCGGTATTAGTATCAATGAACGTATGCAGTTCACTAAACGATACATCGAAGTTTAGGTATAGGTCCGTAGTAAATTATCTCGAAGATCCGACAATATCTATCAACAGTTTGCACCGAAAAGATAGCTAAATGCAATGTTGTCGATGTATATATGTTACCATGTCGTATTCAGCATCCATTAATCCTCCTTATTAGCAATACTATCGTAGAAAGCCCGCATAAAGTCCGTCTCCTCCGTCCCGCGCATGAAGCAGATGTATCAGCAGAGAATTACAAAAGTCTAAGCAAAAACAGATGAGGGAATTAATGAAACATGGTTTTGAGGTCGAGACCCTTGAACTCTGCAGCTCGATGGAAGGTCAGGAATTTTGCACGGAGTGCTATAGATTCAGCAAGAGATGCATAAGGGTTGTCTCCTTTCACGAGATCATCAAGCTCATCAACTCGTGCGACACGCTCAGGCAACGACTGGTCTTCACGTTGAGAAGTAGACTCTTCGGTGACTACAAAAACCTTGGTTGATTCCAGATCTTCGCAGAGTGATCTCTGGCATAGGTGTTACACTCTTCAAGGAGTTGATCTCAGTTCAGTTATCTATAAAAACAGTACATACGTGTCTTGAGATTTTACGTTATTGACGTAATATAATTGCCCGCGGTCACATACGTGTACCAATAATGTGTTGCGCGGTGCATGTATAGTTTTATAGTTTTATAAGTTTTGGTTGGTAATTTGTAAACAGACAATGGTTCGCTTAGAAACAACCGTATTAAGCGCCTAATAAATGTTGTGTATCATTATTATTATTAAAGTTGAATAACGGATCTATACAAGCATCAGGGCTAATACTAACAAGAATAATCACTCCCAGATTTAAAAAAAAAAATCAAAAAGAACGACAATTCAAATCGTAAAGAATTGCAACACTAGTATAATATGTTTGGTGGCCTTGCTGTTTTTAGAAACTCCCAGTCCCTCACCTGAACAGTTCCGAGGTTAAGACCCTTGAACTCTGCAGCTCGATGGAAGGTCAGGAATTATGCACGGAGTGCTATAGATTCAGGAAGAGATGCACCAGGGTTGTCTCCTTTCACGAGAGCCTCGCGTAAGCTCATCAACTCTTGCGACAAGCTCAGGCAATGACTGGTCTTCACGTTGAGCAGTAGACTCTTCGGTGACTACAGAAACTTTGTCTGATAGGTTCTCAAGGAAATCATCGTGACACTGGATGATACCTTCGCATGGCGATCTCTTATAGGTGTTGCACTCTTCAAGCAGTTGCTCTTTTCTTTGTTGTATTCATTTTAGAGCGCCCTTATAGACATTCTCGATTTCTTGCCTTCGCTGACCGATAATATTTTGAACCATGCCAATCTGCTCCTTCACAAAGGACGATTGGCTCTGTATCACAGCAGTTTTCTGTTCTATTTTTCCTGCAAAAGGCCCTAACCCTAACCCTGTCCGATTTCTCTCTGAAATCTTCTACAAGGGACTGGGCAATTTGATTGGTCGGAAAGTTGGATACTTTATTGTTGGACAGAGGTGCAACAGAGCGACAAACAGCGCACATTATCCGATCACCCAGAGCTTGAGTTGAGTGGAGTTGGGTTAGACAACCTTCACAGAATGTGTGTGAGCAAGGTAGAAGCTTAGGCTCAGTGAGAAGATCCTTGCAGATTGGACATTGCAGACTGTCAGGTAGGTGTTGCCTTGTAGAGGCCATTATTCTGACATGTGTCTGGTAAGAAACAAAGACATTCTTGAAATGAGCGAAAATGCCAACGACATGCACTTCCCTGTCAATAAAGTTTGTTAATGATACAATTTTTATGGCCTGGTCATGTAACAATCAAAAAATAAATCTCATGACTCGGATTCACCCCACCGTGAATGAAAAACAGCAACCTTTGCATCGCGTCGAAATGTGGAGTACTTGATAAGATAATACACAAGTCTAACATTATTACTAGATTATTTCTATCTCCCTCAGCGTTGTGATAATAATAATAAT